>CM056380.1:10856896-10877858 GCA_029718625.1 Synaphobranchus kaupii
CTTGGCCTTCTCTTTCTTTTTCTCTTTCCTTACTTGTATTTTAATCTGGGATAATATTGCAGGTATAGCTGTGCAAAGATGAGCTGGGTAGTGGCTTTTACCTTTGATTACGACCCAGATTGTTTATTTGATCTGCACTTATTGATTTTAAATGGACCTCCTATGCCTCCCTGGCATTACCACAGTGTTGTATTCTGGAGATCAACACCGATGCTCTCCACTCCTGTCACTGCCTCTGGTTTAGAACGTCTGATAAATGAATATAATGTAATTAGAGAGGATGAGTTTTGCGAAAATAACTTTCTGTAGATCTCATCTTACAGTGTCCACTGATATTTAAATTCACATTGACTGTTCAATGAAACTGTTACATGTTCTTTGCTCATTTGATTATTTTTGAAAGTGTTAAAAACCTTTTAAACTCAATTCTTTACACGTACCTCACTAGTTAATAAGGGGCTGGTCATCCTAAATGTTTTTTTCCCTCATTAAATTTGCGCTGGGGTCAGAAAAATTGACTAGGTAGAGCCTCGTCACCTGTACCGACCGAACTTCCCAAAATGTCAATTAGCTCCCACTTCTCCTCTTTTATGGATGTGGAAACTGTTTGCTGGTACTGTATGAATATTGTCTCTTTTTGGTCTCCTATTAACCCAACTGAAATTGCTCGTGTCATTCCAGACAGCTCATCTGAAAAGAAGAGGCGTAAATTTGGCTGGTTTGGACACTCCGATGATGGTATTACTGCACCTCACTTTTCTGTATTTCTCTCCATCTGATTCAATGAGTGCAGGCCCCCAGCAAACGCACAGCGCTTTCACAACATTACTGCAACACTGTGTCAACGTTACAGCACAACTTTCCAACCATCACAGCGCCTTTGAAGGAATGCTGCATGTTAGCTGGGTGCCTATTTCTGGTCGGTTCTCAAGCTTATGTGTCTAGACTAGGGATGGCCAAGTTTGGTCCTGGAGAGTCACAGGGTCTGCTGGGGTCCCCAACCCTGGTCCTGGGGAGCCACAGGGTCTGCTGGGGTCCCCAACCCTGGTGCTGGAGAGCCACAGGGTCTGCTGGGGTCCCCAACCCTGGTGCTAGTGAGCCACAGGGTCTGCTGGGGTCCCCAACCCTGGTGCTGGAGAGCCGCAGGGTCTGCTGGGGTCCCCAACCCTGGTGCTGGAGAGCCACAGGGTCTGCTGGGGTCCCCAACCCTGGTGCTAGTGAGCCACAGGGTCTGCTGGGGTCCCCAACCCTGGTGCTGGAGAGCCACAGGGTCTGCTGGGGTCCCCAACCCTGGTCCTGGAGAACCACAGAGTCTGCTGGTTTTTGTTTTCACCTTAAAATCAGCAACTAGTTCAGACCCAGGAAACTAGGTGTGGTAAGTTGGCTATGTAATCAACTGCTTTTATTGATAAATTAAGTGCTCTTCAGCAGTTGTGGCTCTCCAGACTATATTGCTCGTCTCCAGGATCAGGGTTGAGAATTTTTGCACTGCAAAAACCAAAGCATTTTAATCTTATATTTTGACTTTAGAATCTTATTTCTGTTACTTTTTTTCAAAATAAGACAAACTATCTGCCTGTGGGGTGAGATAGTTTTACTCATTTCAAGATTTGCCAGTGGGGTAAGATAATTTCACTTGTCAAGCAAAAAGTAAATTAAAACCAGCTAATATTTAAGATTTTAAGTCTCATTACAAGACTTAAGCACTTGTTAAGACAGACATTTTTTGCAGTGCGTCTGGTCTGATAGTGCATGAGCTCAAGGCCTCTGCTGTTTGGGTAAAATAACCAGTTACCATAGCGGTTGTTTGCCTGTTAATTTGGATTCACTGGCAGTAATGGGGAGACATTAAGGCCGAGGGCTTCCCTAATACTGTATGAGAGCTGTATCCAGGGTACATAGCCTCATATGAGCACACCTCTTCTGTCCTTGTTCTCAATGGCTGTGATCATGTGCTGCCTGATTGGCCCGCTTTTTGATTGGCCTGCCTTCTGATTGGCCAGCCTCCTGATAGGCCAGCCTCCAGACCCTTTCCACTATATCAGGCCCCTTGCACACACAGTGTAAGGCACAAATGTCCCGTTGACATTTATTGTGTACCTCTCACAGTATTTTTTGACAGAAAAGTGCCAAAGATTTGACTCTTATCTCTGTCCCCATCAGATAGTGAAGAGGAAGAGGATGAGGAGAACAAGATATACATTGACGATGACGAAGGCTGCTGTGCTTCCTGCTGGTGATAACCGGAACATCTCCTTTACTTTACACTGAGCTATGGGAGAATGCAATACAGTGCTGTATATATACTGGTGCTTTACACTACAGAGCTGTACATATACCATATGGTCCTTTACACTGCAGTGCTGTATATATACCATATGGCTTTGTTTTATCCTTGTTTACACAGCTGTAATGTGGGTACCTGTCTGTCTTATGATTCATTATCACCTTGTAATTGTCTTTATGTTTGTTGCTGTTTTTCCTCAGTGCTCGGATAATGGCCACCAGCATTTGGTGAGTGTGCACAGAACTGCCACGACGTTGCGAACACCCCCATTCAAAAGCACCCCATTCTGCCACTTTAAACTGCATTTAAACGCCAGCGCTGTTTAGCCTAAACACTTGGATCAGCTTAGAATGAAGTGGTGAAGTTATTATTTCTCCTTGATGCTGAATGTCAGCTACAGCATGTGTCCTTACCATAGACTGTATAAAAATATGGACAAAACCACTGAGACGTCACCCCTTGCCTTTCCATGGCCTCGTAAAAACTGAATTGAAGCTCGGATGTCTTTTTCGCCGCCCGTTTGTACAAACTGGGCCTGCTCCGTGGAACCGAAGAGGACTCAACCTGTCCCTCTGATTGGTCCTGAACAAATGTTAATACCCTGTCCAAACGACACAATATTTCAAAAAAATCGGCACGTGCAGAGGCATTAGATGAAGGAAAGGCACCTATTGCAATTAAATTTTTTTTTGTGGGAAAAATTTATTGACTGAGTATTTTGACCACATTGCTGCCATTGACTTACATGGTGAAAGACCTATAGTGGAGTCAATCGCAGTGGCACTAGTGAGCAACGGCACAATTGCCGCTCCCAGCCCAACCAGTAAGTGAGATTCAAAACGAAAGCCCAGCCTTGGCCCCTTGGTCCTTACACACCCTGGCTCCCTCAGGTGCTCAGTCTGTCAGCCCTTAGTAATCACTGTTAGCAACAGGCTTCACTGGGGACGATGGAGAGAAATACTGTGAAATCATGTGATCTGGTGAAACTACGGGGCCCTTTTGTGGTTTGCATGTTACCCTCACGCTGGTCTTACCGCACACAGTAAAATGTCCAGTGTTAATTCAACTCTAACAGTGTACATATGAGCCTGATCTGGCCAGAGCAGGCTCATATGTACACTGCTAGAGTTCAATCAACACTGTTCGAGTTGAATTAACACTGGACATTCTGCTGCGAATTTACTGTGCGGCCTTTACTGTGGGCTTCTTTACACACACACAGAAACGCACACGCACACGCACAAGCACACGCACACGCACACGCACACGCACACGCACACGCACACGCACACGCACACGCACACGCACACGCACACACACACACACACACACACACACACACACACACACACACACACACACACACACACACACACACACACACACACTGTGGCTTTGCGCTCTAAAGTTGGCTGTCTCCCTTCCCTCCTCCTCTCGGCCCACAGCGAGCAGATGTGCCGCATAAACATCTCCATCCGCAAGACGTGCCGAGCCGCTGTGAAGTCCTCGCTCTTCTACTGGGTGGTGCTGCTGCTGGTGTTCCTGAACACCACCGCCAGCGCCTCCGAGCACTATAACCAACCTGACTGGCTGACTGACCTGCAGGGTGGGCCCAGCCTCCTCTTTTTCTCTCTCTCCTTCTCTCTTTCTCCCGCTGCCTCCTTCCCTCTCTCTCTGTCTCTCTCTATATCCTGCTATCTTCTCCCTCTTTCCCTCCCCCTTGTCTCTCTCTCCCTCTCTCCTGCTCTCTTTCCTGCTGTCGCTCTCTGTCCTGTTGTCTCCTTCCCTTCCTCTCTGTCTCTCTTTATCCTGCTATCTCTCCCTCTTTCCCCCTTGTCTCTCTGTCCCCCTCTCTCTCTCTCTCCCTCTTTCCTGCTTTCTCTCCCCCTCTGCCTCCTCTCTCTCTTGCTACCTCTCTTTCTCTCTCTCTATCATTCTCTCTCTCTTTCTCTCTCTCTTTTTTAAATCCTGAGTATGTCCTGTGTATAAAAACGTAAGGACCTTGACAGCCTTTGTATTAATTGAGCTGAGTGGTAACTAATATAATAACCCCCCCCCCCCTTTTCCCCTCAGAATCAGCCAATCGGATCCTGTTGTCGCTCTTCACCCTGGAGATGCTGATGAAGGTGTACAGCCTGGGTTTTAAGGTGTACTGCCACGCCTTCTTCAACCGCTTCGACTGCTTCGTGGTGTGCGGCGGGATCCTGGAGACCATCCTGGTGGAGCTGGGGGTCATGCCTCCGATCGGCATCGCCGTGCTCCGCTGCGTCCGGCTGCTTCGCATATTTAAGGTCACGCGGTAAGACCCCGCCCCTCCTGATGGCTGTGAAGAAACGATGACAAAGATGAAAATAATAAACCCAGCGAGAGTTTTATTTGTAAATAGACACTGTCACAAAGATGCCTTACATGGAAACGGGAAATAGCTAAATTTGGCAGGTTTGACTGTGTGAACCCCAAAGAACCAGCAGGTGAGGTTAAAAAAAACAAAACGTCATTAATAGGAAGAAAAAACTGTCAAACGGTGGTGGGAAGAAATCCCAGGACTTCTGTCAAACGGCGGTACGCCTTTCTCTCTCACTCTCTCTCTCTCTCTCTCAGGCACTGGGCGGCTCTGTCCAACCTGGTGGCCTCGCTGCTCAACTCCATGAAGTCCATCGCTTCCCTGCTGCTCCTGCTCTTCCTCTTCCTCATCATCTTCGCCCTGCTGGGGATGCAGCTCTTCGGCGGCAAATACAACTTTGACGACACGCAGACCAAGCGGAGCACCTTCGACACCTTCCCTCAGGCGCTCCTCACCTGCTTCCAGGTAAACCGAGCGTATGCCACGCCCACGGTCACGCCCACACCCATGCATTTCATAGGTGTGTGAGGCGAAGTTGGTCCTGCATGTGTGACAGACACACACGTGTGCACACAAAACTCTCAACTTAGCATCTTTGGTATTGGCGACACCTCATCTTTAAGGCAATAGGCCTAAGCCCCACCTCCCCCTCTCTGTCTCTCTCCCCCCTGTGTAGATCCTCACAGGTGAGGACTGGAACTCTGTGATGTATGATGGTATCATGGCGTATGGAGGGCCCAGATTTCCGGGAATGATCGTCAGCATATACTTCGTCATCCTGTTCATCTGTGGAAACTGTATCCTTTCAGTGAATCTCTCCGTCTCTACACCTCTCTGTGTCGACCTCTACACCTCTCTCTCTGTCTCTACACCTCTCTCTCCATCTCTACACCTCTGTGTCCATCTCTACACCTCTCTGTGTCCACCTCTACACCTCTCTCTCTGTCTCTACACCTCTCTCTCCATCTCTACACCTCTCTGTGTCCATCTCTACACCTCTCTGTGTCCACCTCTACACCTCTCTGTGTCCACCTCTACACCTCTCTGTCTCCATCTCTACACCTCTCTGTCTCCATTTCTACACCACTCTGTGTCTGTCTCTACACCACTCTGTCTCCATCTCTACACCTCTCTGTCTCCATTTCTACACCACTCTGTCTCCATCTCTACACCTCTCTGTCTCCATTTCTACACCACTCTGTGTCCGTCTCTACACCACTCTGTCTCCACCTCTACACCTCTCTGTGTCCACCTCTACACCTCTCTCTCTGTCTCTACACCTCTCTGTCTCCATCTCTACACCTCTCTGTCTCCATTTCTACACCACTCTGTGTCCATCTCTACACCTCTCTGTCTCCATTTCTACACCACTCTGTCTCCATCTCTACACCTCTCTGTCTCCATTTCTACACCACTCTGTCTCCATCTCTACACCTCTCTGTCTCCATTTCTACACCACTCTGTGTCCATCTCTACACCTCTCTGTGTCCGTCTCTACACCTCTCTGTCTCCATCTCTACATCTCTCTGTCTCCATCTCTACACCTCTCTGTCTCCATCTCTACACCTCTCTGTGTCCGTCTCTACACCACTCTGTCTCCATCTCTACACTTCTCTGTCTCCATCTCTACACTTCTCTGTCTCCATCTCTACACCTCTCTGTGTCCATCTCTACACCTCTCTGTGTCCGTCTCTACACCACTCTGTCTCCGTCTCTACACCTCTCTCTCTCCGTCTCTACACCTCTCTGTGTCCATCTCTACATCTCTGTGTCCATCTCTTTCTCTTCCTTTCCGTCTCTCTGTGTCTTCATCCCTCTATCTCTATCTCTCTGTCTCTATCCCTCTGTCTCTCTCTTTGCCACTCTCACCAATTCCCCACCATCCGTTATCTGTTTAATTTTTCTTCTGTCCATCTTTCCTCTCTCCGTTGGGTTTCAGGTCCTCCCTTAACTGCCTTTCCCGTCAGACATCCTGCTGAATGTCTTCTTGGCTATCGCTGTGGACAACTTGGCTTCTGTTGGCAAAAACTTAGAGTGAGGATGGCGGGATAAGGGCGGAGATATAAAAACATATATAGAGAGAGTGAGAGAGGCAAGGATGGGGTGGGGGTGGGGGTGGGGGTGGGGGTGGGGGAGGGGGAGGGGGTGGGGGAGCAGCACAATGGACAGGACAGTGTGAAGGGGCGGGGCATTAAGGTGAGTGGGAGGGGCTAAACGAGTATGTGAACCTTCACAAACCCCAAAAGTGGGTGGAGCTATTAAGCATTGCCAGCGACTTGCTAACACTCAAACCAGTTTCAGCGGTTTTCTTTCTTGTGATTGGCTCAAGTCAGTGAAGGACTGCGCCTCGTAGCTCCACCCATAATGAGCCTGTCTGTTCTGCTGCGAATGAGGGAGGGATATGGCCATGAGAAGAGGAGTGGAGAGACAGGCTGCAGGATTAAAAAAAGATGGGGAGCTCCTGGGAGCAGACACTGGCTCTGCTCATGCTCAGATGGATGGGATTGAACATTGTTTGCTGATAGACAGGAAGTGAGTTATGCTTCTGTGTGTCGACGGAAAGGCACCCAGGTTACACTTCCTGTTTTACAGGGAGAAGTCGGAAGAAGAAGAGGAGGAAGAGGATGAAGATGACGAAGAGGATGAGGATGATGAGGACGGGGATAAGAAAAAAGTGAGGCTTTATGTGTGTTAAAGTTAATGATGTCACCTGTGTCCCATGTGACCTTTCCCTTCGGATCGCTTGGGCACAAGTCCAATGGAGTTCTTCATGACTCTCAACCTGCTATAACATTACATTCATTACAATCAGTACATTCAGCAAACACTCTCATCCAGAGTGACTTACACAGCTTATACTTTATATACAAGCCATTGAAACAGTTGGATATTTGCTGAAACGATTCAGGTTAAGTGCTTTGTTCAAAGGTACAATGGCAGTGTCCTACCTGGGAATCAAACCTGCAGCCTCTATGGAGTTATGAGCCCCATTCCCTAACAATTATGATTCACTCTTACCATCAGTAGCTTCATACACCAACCTGTAGAGTTATGAGCCCCATTCCCTAACCCTTATGATTCACTCTTACCATCAGTATCTTCATTCACCAACCCGTAGAATTATGAGCCCCATTCCCTAACCATTATGATTCACTCTTACCATCAGTATCTTCATTCACCAACCCGTAGAGTTATGAGCCCCATTCCCTAACCATTATGATTCACTCTTACCATCAGTAGCTTCATACACCAACCTGTAGAGTTATGAGCCCCATTCCCTAACAATTATGATTCACTCTTACCATCAGTAGCTTCATACACCAACCTGTAGAGTTATGAGCCCCATTCCCTAACCCTTATGATTCACTCTTACCATCAGTAGCTTCATACACCAACCTGTAGAGTTATGAGCCCCATTCCCTAACAATTATGATTCACTCTTACCATCAGTAGCTTCATACACCAACCTGTAGAGTTATGAGCCCCATTCCCTAACCATTATGATTCACTCTTACCATCAGTATCTTCATGCACCAACCTGTAGAGTTATGAGCCCCATTCCCTAACCATTATGATTCACTCTTACCATCAGTATCTTCATTCACCAACCCGTAGAGTTGACTCATTAATATGTACAGGGGAAAATAACCATCACCATATTCGCTGAGGATGCATAGTATACATTGTATAAAGAAACAGTCCTCCAAGCCATGGCTCCATAACTCCTGTTGATCAAACATACAGAACGGGTGTTACATACTGTCTGTGGTAGTGGTATTAGGGTGGGGTTTGGGAGGTCAGATGGGTAGGAAGCAGAGAGGGTAACGGATAGAGAAGGGACCACAGCACAGTGACTGCCATGGTCGGTACTGAACCCCCACAGGGGAATCGTATTGTAGCCAAGAGATTTTCCTGGCCAAGCCAACTGTCCTGTGAACCTGTCCATCCCTTTGATGTCATCATGTATGCATGTACACTACAACCCACTCTCTGTGTTTCTCCTAATCTCTGCTTACTCCCTCACTCTCTATAGGTTGAAGAGGAGGATGAGGATGACCAAGAAGATGGTGAAGGGGGTGAGCCTGTCCCCTTAAAATGGAGACACAGGGCCGCCGGGCAGCCCATCCTGTTAAAGGGATAGTTCACATTTTTTAGACCCAGGTCCACTGAGCTACTCACCACAAATTATGCGATAGATTGGGGGACATGTCGAGCTCAAGCCCTCCTGCTTGGAGTACGCGTAGCTCACTCTCTGTTAGCCGTTAGCTTTGTTAGCCAAATAACATTGATTTAATGGAGAATCACCACCTGACAGCGACTTAACGAATACACTATTCTGGCTTCTCCATGATTTCTTAATTTCTGTCCTCTTTGTTGAAAAGGTTCAGCTTTGAAGGTGGCTGACTTTGCCCCTCCGAAAGAGAAGATAGTCCCCATACCTGACGGCAATGCCTTCTTCTGCCTCGGCAAGACCAATCCGTGAGTCACTACATAGTCTATATAAGACTAATTTGTGAGTCCTTCCAAGTCTATATAAAACCAATCTGTGAGTCCTTGCATAGTCTATATAAAACCAATCTGTGAGTCTCTGTATAGTCTATATAAAACCAATCTGTGAGTCTCTGTATAGTCTATATAAGGCCAACCCTCGAGTCTCTGTATAGTCTATATAAGACCAATCTTGGAGTCCCTGCATAGTCTATATCAGACCAACCCTTGAGTCTCTGTATAGTCTATATAAGACCAATCTGTGAGTCTCTGTATAGTCTATATAAAACTAATCCGTGAGTCCCTGTATAGTCTATATAAGGCCAACCCTCGAGTCGCTGTATAGTCTATATAAGACCAATCTTGGAGTCCCTGTATAGTCTATATAAGACCAATCTTGGAGTCCCTGCATAGTCTATATCAGACCAACCATTGAGTCTCTGTATAGTCTATATAAGACCAATCTGTGAGTCTCTGTATAGTCTATATAAGACTAATCCGTGAGTCCCTGTATAGTCTATATAAGGCCAACCCTTGAGTCTCTGTATAGTCTATATAAGACCAATCTTGGAGTCCCTGTATAGTCTATATAAGACCAATCTGTGAGTCCATCCTTGGTCTGTATGAGACCTGATCAGTAAGACATTAACACTGTTAGTCTGTGTATGACAGTGTTAATATCACTGTCACACACACTGACGTCTCTTCCACTAATTTTAGGATTCGGACTGGCTGCCACGCCCTGATCCATCACCACATCTTCACCAACCTCATCCTGGTCTTCATCATCCTCAGTAGCATCTCTCTGGCTGCAGAAGATCCAATCAGGGCACACTCTTTCAGGAATAATGTGAGATACAGACAGAAGAGCCAATCAGGGCACACTCATTCAGGAATAATGTGAGATACAGGCAGAACAGCAATCGGGGCGCACTCATTCAGGAATAATGTGAGATACAGGCAGAACAGCCAATCAGGGCACACTCATTCAGGAATAATGTGAGATACAGACAGAACAGCCAATCAGGACATACTCATTCAGGAATAATGTGAGATACAGACAGAAGAGCCAATCAGGGCACACTCATTCAGGAATAATGTGAGATACAGGCAGAACAGCCAATCAGGGCACACTCATTCAGGAATAATGTCAGATACAGACAGAACAGCCAATCAGGGTGCACTCATTCAGGAATAATGTGAGATACAGACAAAACAGCCAATCAGGGCACACTCATTCAGGAATAATGTGAGATACAGACAGAAGAGCCAATCAGGGCACACTCATTCAGGAATAATGTGAGATACAGGCAGAACAGCCAATCAGGGCACACTCATTCAGGAATAATGTGAGATACAGACAAAACAGCCAATCAGGGCACACTCATTCAGGAATAATGTGAGATACAGGCAGAACAGCCAATCAGCGCGCACTCATTCAGGAACAATGTGAGATACAGGCAGAACAGCCAATCAGGGCACACTCATTCAGGAATAATGTGAGATACAGACAAAACAGCCAATCAGGGCACACTCATTCAGGAATAATGTGAGATACAGACAGAAGAGCCAATCAGGGCACACTCATTCAGGAATAATGTGAGATACAGGCAGAACAGCCAATCAGGGCACACTCATTCAGGAATAATGTCAGATACAGACAGAACAGCCAATCAGGGTGCACTCATTCAGGAACAATGTGAGATACAGGCAGAACAGCCAATCAGGACACACCCATTCAGGAATAATCTGAGATTCAGGGCCCAATTTCACATGAATCAATTACGGCCTTTCTTCATTTCTCTATTACACATGAAAAACAGTTTAAAAGCATTAATTACAGAGGTGGTAATGAAGTGCACAGCTCCCTGTCCTGTTGATATGAAACCATAAAACCATTGCTGTGGCAAGCGCTTGTGTCTCATGGCTGGTTCAGTTGTGCAGCAGCTTCAGTTCTAACGGATTTCCTCTCTTTCTTAAGGTCCTGGGTTATGCTGACTACGCCTTCACCTCCATATTCACTGTGGAAATCTTGTTAAAGGTAGGTGTTTCAGAGGAAGACCGTCTTTCTCTCCTCAGATGACCGTGTATGTTCGACCGTCTTTCTCTCCACAGATGACCGTGTATGTTTGACCGTCTTTCTCTCCGCAGATGACTGTGTATGTTTGACCGTCTTTCTCTCTGCAGATGACCGTGTATGTTTGACTGTCTTTCTCTCTGCAGATGACTCTGTATGTTTGACTGTCTTTCTCTCCACAGATGACCGTGTACATTTGACCGTCTTTCTCTCCACAGATGACTGTGTACGTTTGACTGTCTTTCTCTCCACAGATGACCGTGTACGTTTGACCGTCTTTCTCTCCGCAGATGACCGTGTATGTTTGACCGTCTTTCTCTCCACAGATGACCGTGTATGTTTGATCGTCTTTCTCTCCGCAGATGACTGTGTATGTTTGACCGTTTTTCTCTCCACAGATGACCGTGTATGTTTGACCGTCTTTCTCTCCACAGATGACCGTGTACGCTTGACCGTCTTTCTCTCCACAGATGACCATGTATGTTTGACCGTCTTTCTCTCCACAGATGACCGTGTATGTTTGACCGTTTTTCTCTCCACAGATGACTGTGTATGTTTGACCGTCTTTCTCTCCACAGATGACCGGGCATGTTTGACCGTCTTTCTCTCCACAGATAACGTGTATGTTTGACCGTCTTTCTCTCCACAGATGACCGTGTATGTTTGACCGTCTTTCTCTCCACAGATGACCGTGTATGTTTGACCGTCTTTCTCTCCACAGATGACCGTGTATGTTTGACCGTCTTTCTCTCCACAGATGACCGTGTATGTTTGACCGTCTTTCTCTCCGCAGATGACCGTGTACGGGGGATTTGTGCACAAGGGGTCCTTCTGCAGAAACTGGTTCAACCTGTTGGACCTGCTGGTCGTGAGCGTGTCCCTGGTCTCCTTCTTCCTGCAGTGAGTGTCTGGCATTCACAACAAAATCCCTGCATATTACCGTACTCTAATAATGATGTTATTAATATCTTATTTACATTACTTAAATGCTAAAGCTTTGGGATTCACAAAATCCATAGACATACTGCTAGTTAAATTAATTGTGTCCGTGAGGAAGAGCTGTTCAGTGACTTTAATCGCAGGAAATATCACAGGTGACCTTCCTGTAAAAAAAATAAATAAATAAATGACAACCTTATTGCTTTAGTAAAAACACAACGCTTGATCATTCCAGTGGCCTAATCGTATGGAGAGAATTACATCATCAGCCATGTTACCATAATGTCTAAGTGGTGAATATAGAGTGAAAATAGATTCCATATTTATTTTGTCCTCTCTTGTGGTTGTGTTCAGTTCTTCATAATGCGTTATTGGAATGACTCTCACTAGAAATACTGGTGAGGGACCCAGCATGGATAACGCATGTGAATCAAAAATGGCTGTTTAAAAGGCG
Organism: Synaphobranchus kaupii; assembly: GCA_029718625.1. Lineage (NCBI taxonomy): Eukaryota > Metazoa > Chordata > Actinopteri > Anguilliformes > Synaphobranchidae > Synaphobranchus > Synaphobranchus kaupii. Next base: position 10,869,486 of record CM056380.1, read on the forward strand.
CACGGAGGCCCGCGCTCCAATGACTCCAATGGTGTGGATGAGACTACGTTAAGTTTAAATCTCTTGCTTGATTAAGCCTTTTAAACTGTATGAACATGGCCGACACACCTCCTGTGATAAACGAAGCGCAAGGGAGAAGCTTCATTAATCAAAAATGACCCAACACAGACCAATAATACAATAGTAGTGCATTAGTGATGATTCTAGTCACCTCCATCTTTATTATGTACTTATGGTTTAATCGTCAGGTTTAATTAGTGAGGTTTAATCTGACTTCTCTCCTCCTCACCCTATCTCTTTCTCTCTCTCTCTCTCTCAGCTCAAGTGCGATCTCTGTGGTGAAGATCTTTAGAGTGCTCAGAGTGCTCAGGCCTCTTCGAGCTATTAACAGAGCCAAGGGACTGAAGGTACCGTGTGTCTGTGTGTCTGTCTGTCTGTCTGTCCGTCTCTCTGTCTCTGTCTCTATTTCTGTGTGTCTCTGTCTCTGTCTCTGTCTGACGGTGTGAGTTTGTGTCTGTCTGTCTGTCTGTCTGTCTGTCTGTCTGACGGTGTGAATTTGTGTCAGACTGTGTGTGTATTGTGTGTGTTTCTGTACAGAACATAGTGCAGTGTGTATGTGTGTGTAGCTGATGTGTGTTTCTGTACAGAACATAGTGCAGTGTGTATGTGTGTGTAGCTGATGTGTGTTTCTGTACAGAACATAGTGCAGTGTGTATGTGTGTGTAGCTGATGGTGTGTGTCTCTGTGCAGAATGTAGTGCAGTGTTTGTGTGCGCGTTTGTGTGTGTGTATCTGACGGTGTGTATGTTTCTCTGTATAGAATTTAGTTGTGTGTGTGTATCTCTGTACAGAACGTAGTGCAGTGTGTGTGTGTGTCTCTGTACAGAACGTAGTGCAGTGTGTGTGTGTGTGTGTGTGTGTGTGTGTGTGTGTGTGCGTGTGTATCTGACGGTGTGTGTGTCTCTCTGTACAGACTAGTGCACTGTGTGTGTGTGTGTGTGTATGTATCTGACGGTGTGTGTGTCTCTGTACAGACTGTAGTGCACTGTGTGTGTGTGTGTATCTGACGGTGTGTGTCTCTGTACAGAAAGTAGTGGAGTGTGTGTGTGCGTGTATCTGATGGTGTGTGTGTGTCTCTCTGTACAGACTGTAGTGCACTGTGTGTGTGTGTGTGTGTGTGTGTGTGTATTTGACGGTGTGTGTCTCTCTGTACAGACTGTAGTGCACTGTGTGTGTATGTGTGTGTGTGTGTGTGTGTGTGTATCTGACGGTGTGTGTTTCTCTGTACAGAATGTAGTGCACTATGTGTGTGTGTGTGTGTGTGTGTGTGTGTGTCTGTGTGTATCTGACGGTGTGTGTTTCTCTGTACAGAATGTAGTGCACTATGTGTGTGTGTGTGTGTGTGTGTGTGTCTCTGTGTGTATCTGACGGTGTGTGTTTCTCTGTACAGAATGTAGTGCACTATGTGTGTGTGTGTGTGTGTGTGTGTGTCTCTGTGTGTATCTGACGGTGTGTGCTTCTCTGTACAGAATGTAGTGCACTGTGTGTGTGTGTGTGTGTGTGTGTGTGTGTGTGTGTGTGTGTGTGTGTGTGTAGCTGACGGTGTGCTTCTCTGTACAGAATGTAGTGCAGTGCGTATTTGTGGCTATCAGGACCATTGGGAACATCATGATTGTCACCACACTGCTGCAGTTCATGTTCGCCTGCATCGGAGTGCAGCTCTTCAAGGTGCACAGCCCGCATTCTCTCTGCACTAATACTAATAATAATAATAATAATTAGAAGTGCTCCACCTGTACTCTGCATTTTACCACATTATTATCAGCCCTTATGTTCTGAATTTTACTGTATAAGTGGTTGGTCTCTACACTATGGTCGAGAAGCTGTGGAACATCAGTCTTAACGGACTGGTTGTGGATACGCGTTCTTCCTGCGTGTGTGTGCCAGATGTCCAGAGCTTTGTAGTCTCTTTTTGAGGGGTTTTAATGGTTGTCTCTGGTTTATAAGCTGTTTGTGTCCCAGGGTAAATTTTTCAGCTGCACCGATGAAGCGAAGCACACGCCTGAGGAATGCCAGTGAGTGAGTCACATGTGGAGAGGAGCGTATTGCGCCCACTGCTCACTGCTCTCTCTTACATCCTGCCTCCCATAGGACAGCTGTAGCCATTAGCATCAGTGCTGCTAGCCCTGTTCCTGACGGTCCGTGGAAATGTCTACTTTTTTTGCTCCATTGGAACCCTTAACTACTAATTTGATTGACTATTTGAATAGAGTTCCCTAGAGGGCACTACTGAGTCGACATGCTGTGATAACTACAGCTTTGAGATGTAGTCAATTGGGTATGTCTTCCAATCTGTCGACCAATGGTCAGAGAATGACCTCTGACCTGGATGTTCTGAGAATGGTCTTCTCGCCCCGGCAAAAGGGAGATAACCGTAATGCAGGTGGAAGAACCGTGGCTCAACCCCACATCCGTTACCCACTGAGCCATCGATGCGAATCGACGGCGCATAAATGAGAGAATCATATCATACAGGGGTTTAAGGTATACTATATTTAGAGAAAATTTCGCATACTTAACGATTTTCCGCCCTGTCTACTCAACAAGTCGACCTAATTGTATGGAAGGGTGCTGATTCGATTTCTGTGAGAAATGGCGCTGCCCACACAATCACTAAATCTGAGATAACTAATCTTCCCGTATCTATGACTATTTGGCTTAATGAATGAATGGCAGTTGACCATGTGCTAGAGTTTCACTGTTCAGCCTCAGGCTCTTTAGCTGTTGATCAGTCAAACATGGATGGAGCAAAAACCAGTTACTGCGCTGGTGCTCCTGGGGGTCACACCCCCCCCCCCCCCCCCCCCCCCCTCTTAATTTCCCTTTTGATTGCTCTCAATCTCCCACTGTAGCATTTGCCCCCAGTGTGAGAGATGTGTCCTTTGTCAGGTGGATAATACTACTGCCCCCAGTATGAGAGATGTGTCCTTTGTCAGGTGGATAATACTACTGCCCCCAGTGTGAGAGATGTGTGCTTTGTCAGGTGGATAATACTAATGCCCCCAGTGTGAGAGATGTGTGCTTTGTCAGGTGGATAATACTACTGCCCCCAGTGTGAGAGATGTGTGCTTTGTCAGGTGGATAATACTACTGCCCCCAGTGTGAAAGATGCCCCACATTGCCAGGTGGATAATCCTAATGGCTGTTATATGCAGTAGGAGAGCGGTTGTAGACCCCTGCTCTCTGATTGGCCAGTTCCGTGTCCCTCGTGCTTTTCAGGGGAACCTTCGTCGTGTATAAGGATGGGGACGTGGCACACCCCACCATGAAGGAGAGGGTGTGGTTCAACAGCGATTTCAACTTTGACAACGTGCTCATGGGCATGATGGCGCTCTACACCGTGTCCACATTCGAAGGCTGGCCAGTGTGGGTGGGATCCTTTCAATGGACACTGTCCCAAAGATCCTGTAGAATAACCAGATATTCAACTCCTGCAGTCTTCCGCTTTCCAGTGTACATTACAGTACAGAACATCCATTGCTATGGGATTATTTCTTACATAAATGTTTAAAAAAAATATTGATCCATTTTTTAGGGGTGTATAGGGTTGTTAGTGGAAGCTGTCCACTCAATATGCACATTGATATTGGTGTATGAAATTCATATCCAAAGCATAAAGTTATATTAAAGCTATACCTTTTTAAAAATGTAATGATAAATAAACTCCTCAAAAAAAGTTCGGAAACGTTATTTCGGTCGATTATTCCTCCCCTTTAATAATACCAATTGGTATTGTATTTTATATCGTTGGAAAGCCTGATTAGTCACCTTTACAACGAGGTACAACTTGTAAGGATCATGCATTCGTGGAATGAGCAACACAGCTAACCGTGTGGGTAGCGGCCCAAAAAAATGTGCCAAAATCCCCTGCAATATTCTTCTGTTGGTATTCACTCTCGTTTTGAGTTGCTTGGTGGATTGAATGATTGCACTCTCCCACAGTAATAAGGAAAAAACAACACATATTGGCCATTTTTACACTTTATTCATTTTACACTGTCAGGGACCTCAGTAGCGTGTGGAAGATCAATACGCAGTCACAACAGCTTGGCACCTCCTCCTCATGCTGGTCACACACTGCTGTGGGATGGCATCCCATTCCTCAACCAGGATTTGCCGCATGTCAGCCAACATGGTTGCGTTGGTCACTCTGGCACGTACAGCACGCCCAAGCTGATCCCACAGGTGTTCAATTGGGTTGAGGTCTGGACTCACGGCAGGCCATTCCATCCTCTCCACTCCCAAATTCTGGAAGTACTCTGTGATGATCCTGGCTCTGTGGGGGCGAGCGTTGTCATCCTGGAGGATGGAGTTAGGTCCCAGATTCTGGAGATATGGGATCGCCACTGGCTCCAGAATCTCATTCCGATATCTCACTGCATTGAGATTGCCTTCAATGATGACAAGTTCTGTTTTGCCTGTGAGAGAGATACCGCCCCACACCATGACACTGCCCCCATTGAAAGGTGTCACGCGATCTGTGCAGCAATCTGACTGGCATACACCTGCCAGCACTTGAAGCTCAAAACGAGAGTGAATACCAACAGAAGAATATTGCAGGAGATTTTGGCACATTTTTTTGGGCCGCTACCCACACGGTTAGCTGTGTTGCTCATTCCACGAATGCATGATCCTCACAAGTTGTACCTCGTTGTAAAGGTGACTAATCAGGCTTTCCAACGATATAAAATACAATACCAATTGGTATTATTAAAGGGGAGGAATAATCGACCGAAATAACGTTTCCGAACTTTTTTTGAGGAGTTTATATTCCACAATAGTGTATTTTTTCAATTGCAATAATATTAATTGCAATATATGAATGTGGCAATTTTGTATATTTACCAATACATTGTGAAGTGTTGTAATACCTTGGTAATATATTTATTTAATATTTTATTCTCTTTTCCCCCCTGCTCTCTCTCAGCATTCTCTACCAAGCTATTGATGCAAACGCCGAGAACAAAGGTCCCATCTATAACTACCGTGTGGACATCTCCATATTCTTCATCGTCTATATCATCGTCATCGCCTTCTTTATGATGAACATTTTCGTGGGCTTTGTCATCATCACCTTCAGGGAGCAGGGAGAACAGGAGTACAAGAACTGCGAGCTGGACAAGAACCAGGTCAGTGGCTGAGTAATACTGTCTTTGCTGCCCCCTTTAGGCTGGGAGGCGTATCACCTCTGCCCAGGCCATAAATGCTGAATCCCATGCGGACGCTATGTACGTGAGTGTTGCGTGTGTGCGAGACTTATTTAGCATACACCGACAATATATTAGGCCGTAGACTTCTTCTTGGAGAGCTTCTTCTCCAATAGGCAACTTGTTTCCTACAATCGGCTATAATCAATTAACACTCAATTATAATATATCTCAAAACCATGGACGATATCTGTTATATTCAGTACTGATTATTATTATTATTATTATTATTATTATTATTATTACTAGCCTTAGGTAGCCTAGCCTGCATAGCTAGGCTTAGTTAGCCTAGCCTGCGTAGCTAGCTTTAGCTAGCCAGCCTACATAGGTAGCCTTAGCTAGCCTATTTCTTCATAGTTAGCCTAGCTGGCAAAAGCTAGCCTGTGGCAGCCTGTTTGAAGGCAAGGCAGCAGCCACTGAGTCTGTATCACTAATGTGTGGCTTTTCTTTCTTTCTGTTCAGTGTAGTTTGTTTACGCCGTCCAATGTACTAAACGTTAAACTATCTCTCTCTCTCTCCCTCCTTCAGAGGCAGTGTATATATTATGCGCTGAAGTCTCAGCCAATAAAGGTGTACATTCCGAAGAACCCAACCCAGTTTAAGTTCTGGTCCATCATCAACTCCTCAGGGTTTGAATACATCATGTTTGTGCTGATCCTTCTTAACACGGTCACCCTGGCCGTACAGGTAAGCTGCTGCCTTTGCATGAGGAGCTATGACTGTAAAATATTACAATAATCACGACTATGAAATGATCAAAAATCGTTCCAATTCAAGTGAGTGTCTTCGCTGTAATGGTAACTTTATAAATGAGCAAGGGCATGTAACAGCGCACACCATTGTGTTCTTCAGCATTACGAGCAGGGCATGTAACAGCGCACACCGTTGTGTTCTTCAGCATTACGAGCAGCGCATGTAACACAGCACACCACACCGTTGTGTTCTTCAAGCATTACGAGCAGCGCATGTAACGGCGCACGCTGTTTGTGTTCCTCAGCATTACGAGCAGGGCATGTAACAGTGCACACCGTTGTGTTCCTCAGCATTACGAGCAGCACATGTAACGGCGCACAGCCTTTGTGTTCTTCAGCATTACGAGCAGCGCATGTAACAGCGCACCCCCGTTGTGTTCCTCAGCATTACGAGCAGGGCATGTAACAGCGCACCGCCTTTGTGTTCTTCAGCATTACGAGCAGCGCATGTAACAGTGCACCCCGTTGTGTTCCTCAGCATTACGAGCAGGGCATGTAACAGCGCACGCCTTTGTGTTCTTCAGCATTACGAGCAGCGCATGTAACTGCGCACGCCTTTGTGTTCTTCAGCATTACGAGCAGCGCATGTAACAGCGCACGCCTTTGTGTTCGTCAGCATTACGAGCAGCGCATGTAACAGCGCACCCCCGTTGTGTTCCTCAGCATTACGAGCAGGGGCATGTAACAGCGCACGCCTTTGTGTTCTTCAGCATTATGAGCAGCGCATGTAACAGCGCACGCCTTTGTGTTCTTCAGCATTACGAGCAGCGCATGTAACAGCGCACGCCTTTGTGTTCTTCAGCATTACGAGCAGTCCAAACTCTTCAGCTTCGTGATGGACATTCTGAACATGGCCTTCACCGGGCTCTTCACCGTGGAGATGATGCTCAAGCTCCTGGCGCTCAGACTCCGGGTGAGGGGGGGGGGGTTCTCTTTATTTAGAAATTATTATATAATACACACACACACACACACACACCCCCACACTCTCACGTGCATATACAGTATATACTGTGTGTGTGTGTATATATATCATGCCTCACCTGCTTTCAAATGGTTGCAAACTGAAATATATTTTCACTGTACTGTCCTTCCCCTGAAAGGGACTCGCTGTTCCTCATTTATCAATAAAGCATTCATTTCTCTGGATCACCAGGCTATTAGGCTATTAGTAGATGCAGCTAATAACAGTAAGTCCAAAAAGTACATTCATGCATTTTAAACACAAATGGACTCTCCTCTTATTTCAGACCTGTAAGATAAAAATAGCTGTACCTTTTAACTAAGGGCACTTTTTTTTTAATTTTATTTTTTTTAATTTAGACCGTTGAAATAACAGTACAAAACAAAACAAAAATTGTAAGATTTCTCAGTTCTTCAAAAAAAGAACATGAACACCATAGACGTTGCATCACATGATACTGTATTTACCATTGATGAATAAAATAAGACATCACTTACCCTAATACATGAAACATTCCTACTTTTATTAATGTTTGCAAGCAGTGCACACAAACCTTCGTCCCAGCACACTGATAAAGGCAGCTGCTGAAACGTTTGTGTCCAGCGTTCTCATGCATTAATAAAATAAAAGATTTTTCAAGTATTCTAATGAGCGCTGTCCACTTTGTCCACTAATGTTAAATACAGTACCATTTGATGCAAATGTCTATGGCAGGGGGTGGGAAACTCCAGGCCGGGTCAGTGTGTAATGCCGGGTTTTGCTGCCAAGAGTTATTAGCTCAATTAGCTAAATCAGCCTAATTAGTTATCTACAAAAACACCGAATCACTCGTAATCTAGACCGCAGTAAAATTCTACAATACATGCATACAGGCACAAGAACAATTCATCAGCTGCTGTTCATATCGCGGAATGGAGCTGAAATATCAGATCATGTAAATGATTGGGCTAATTAAATGATTGGTAATTGGTTGATTGGTGGTTGCCGCATGCACACACGGCCTGCGAGGCCTGGAGTTGCCCATCCCCTGGTATGTGGTGTCCATGTTGTGACGAGATCCTAGTTTCTTTGCGCTGTAATGGTGAGCTGAGCAACGCTATTTTACAGCACTACTTCACGGATGCCTGGAACTCATTTGATGCCATGATCGTGGTGGGCAGCATTGTGGACATTATGGTGACGGAGTTCAGTGTGAGTGTGTTGCGTTGGTGCCGGTGCTAACGACATCACTCCTACGGGGGCCATTTTGTCTACTCCATAAATAGTTAGGGTCAAGCATTTTCGGTTTTTGTTTTTCTCGCATAAATCCACATCTTTTTTAAAGGTTTTATTTTGATTTATATAGCTGAAGGCTGAATTTATTTTTGAATAATGTGATATTACTTACATGA
>CM056380.1:10878358-10965844 GCA_029718625.1 Synaphobranchus kaupii
TTTGGCTAATATTAGGCATTCAAGAGCAGGCAGTGGGCATTTATACCACACTTCCCTTTTCTTTAAGCTTGGGAGTGAAGAGTTTGTGCCAGAACTGAGGAGGAAAAAAATATTTATAATTTAGAATAGACACGATAGATTCATTGTGTTTGTACGTACATTTGTATATCCTAATTCTATGTATAACATAACTTTGCTATACAAGCTGCTTGAAGTATATATTCTTGCGTTAAACTCAGAACCGATATGCTAACCATTGTGGGCAGGTCACTGGAAACATCTGTTCTGAAATGAGTATTTATGTAAAAATAGTCTTCATTGTGCTGACTGGGCCAATCAAAAGCATTCACAAAAATGGAAATAATATTTAGAACTAATAATAAAGGGAACTCTTTTAACAAAACCTCTCACATCACTACTGAAAAGGTCATTTAACAAGCGGAAGGTGTAAAGAATGTTTTGTGAAGCCATTTCAGTCTGTGACTCCTCAGTCCCACAAAAGAGCAGAACGCACCGGCGTAAACCAATCAAATGGCAGGCTTCAGCTGGCTCTGCACATCTCAGCCAATCAGGTGAGTTAGCCAATGGGAGTAGAATTAATAAACGTACTTTTTTTCAGGGAGAAAGAATTAGACTGTTGATCGAGGTGATTTGTGCTTTGTCTGACTAATATAAAAGGCTTCATGAATCACAGTTGCCCTCTGCTCGTGTCCCACATGCAAAAGGTCTGTAAAAATCATATATGATCATACTGGCAAAGTTTGATAAAAATCATATATGTTGATTAGTATTATATCATATATTTGTATTTGACACATGCAATTCTTATATAATCTCTCAATGTTTTTTATAGGGAGTACCATGTACGTATGTTAGGGAACTATTTAATTTTAGCCGATGCTAGTTCTATACCACATATTTATTTAAGCTTTGTATATGGCATATGTGATTTTTACAGGATTTTTACAGACCTTTTGCATATGGGGTGGTACGGAGCTTGGAGAGCAGGGCCAGAGCATCGAGAAGGCTGCAGGGCTGTATGTGTTTAGGCACTGCCGTTAAATCTGACGACAAGGACGACTGGTACCCCCCCCCACTTCATACTAGCACCGGTCTCGACGTCTGTCTGTCCTGGCCCCACGGTGGTGGAATGAGCTCCCCGTGGAGGTCAGAACAACAGAAAGTCTGACCGCCTTCAAGCGCAGATTGAAGACTCACCTCTTTAAGCTGTACCTCTCTCCACCCCTCCCTACCCCCTTGTGACCTCCCTTGATTGTGTTTTATAAATCCTTGTTTAAGTAGTTCAAACTTCTAGTTTAATACTTGTAAGGTTACTTATTGGCTTACCGTTGTGCACGCCAATGATTGATATCGTGTGGTCCCCCCCCCCCCCCAAAAAAAAAAATTTAAAAAAAAAAAAATCATACCGACTGCGCCTGGTGTTTGAATTCGTATTTACCTTTAGGGTTGTTTTAATGCACTTGTTTCAGGTTGGAAAATGCACTAATGCACATCGCTCTGGATAAGAGCGTCTGCCAAATGACTAAAATGTAAATGTAAAATGACAAGGGTTTTTCAACAACTGATGAATTGCACTGCAGCTGCTACATTGGCTGGGGATGGGCTCAAACACTCCTGCACACTAGACTGATGAAGTGCACTGCAGCTGCTACATTGGCTGGGGATGGGCTCAAACACTCCTGCACACTAGACTGATGAAGTGCACTGCAGCTGCTACATTGGCTGGGGATGGGCTCAAACACTCCTGCACACTAGACTGATGAAGTGCACTGCAGCTGCTACATTGGCTGGGGATGGGCTCAAACACTCCTGCACACTAGACTGATGAAGTGCACTGCAGCTGCTACATTGGCTGGGGATGGGCTCAAACACTCCTGCACACTAGACTGATGAAGTGCACTGCAGCTGCTACATTGGCTGGGGATGGGCTCAAACACTCCTGCACACTAGACTGACGAAGTGCTTGAGCCCAGTGGGGGGGTTTAGCGGAGGTCTCATTTCCAGTGTACTGGGACACCTGTTAAGATGGCGGTGGTTGAACCTGCAGTCTTTTTGTCTGCAAAGAGGTGAACATGGCATTATGGGGAAGGCTTTTTAAAAAAACATTTTTTTATTTGTTTAGCTAATAAGCAGTGTGTCTGTCTCTGTTCCAGAACGGAGGACAACTCCGAGGAGATGGGGGCTGCAGACAGCGCAGAAGGTAAGTGTAAAGCTCACCAGGAACAGAAGTTTGGAATGAATGCGATGACATTGTATATACCAGCCTCTCAGGAGGAAACATCACAACATTCAATAGCCTTGCTGGTAGGACTGTGTGGTTGTCAACTTTAGTGCAGAGGTTTTTATTGTTACTTTTCTTAATTGGCACACCGACCTCACATGCTTCAGGAAATGAAGTAAAGTGCACTTAAGGTGAGTTGGGGGCACAGCGGTCCTTTGACAAGCCGCATCTATGTTGGTTATGAGGGCGAAACTCCGCGTGCATCATGTTCTTCAAACTGTGGTGACTTACCGCCGGACTCATTCCGCAGAGGACTGGAGCGGCACGGAGACGGAGGCCGCCGCGCCGGAGCGCTCTCCCGCTCCGCTGCGAGGCGCTCAGCCTCAGATTGACGTCGAGGTGAGGGGACGACCCAGAGCCTGTGGTTTAAATAAAGCCAACGCTGCATGCAGATTTAGAGTGTGCGATGTGAGCTGAGACCTGCTTTAAAAAGCACCATCTTGTCTTCATTCCGTCTCTCTCTCTCTCTCTCTCTCTCTCTCTATCTCTCTCTCTCTCTCTCCTGTTTGAGAAGCACAGTGTTCAATGTGCAGGGGTCCTCGACCCTTGACCCTAGAGAGCCAGAGACCGGCTGCTTTGTGCGACTCCATCCTGCGGCTCTTTTGTTCCGTCGCGTCACCTGGTTTCAAGAGTCGAAACTGGAAGCACAAAGCAGCCGGGCCATGTCTGTCTCCGGGACCAGGGGCGGGGGACCCCTGATTTAATGCACGAGGCTCAAGGACATGAAGCTTTTTTAGGGCGCAATTCAGTCCCTCTCCTAGATTTCATGATTCATGTGTCCATCAGACAAGGATTGAGGCCTGTGCAGCTTAGCATCGACAACACAAGACATACAAAGTGAACTCGGCGTTTAAAGGGGGAAAAGTTAGCCAGCTTTGCCGAGATGTTGGATAGTCACAGGTGTGGAAACTCCCGGTGGAGAAAATGCTTTTGTTTGCACCTCAGATAGTGACCTTTCTGAAGCGCTGGTGGCCTGGGCGCTCTGCTTTATGGGCCAATGACATGCGCTCATGCACACGCACATATACACAGGCGCACGCACATATACACGCACAGCACTAGTTAGGGTGCACATGCTGTTGCACTTTAGATTACAAGCATATGGTAAAAATAAATTCCACATTTGTACCTATATGATGCTACATTAATGGGGGCCGGGGGTGGTTTGCTAAAGTTTGAACCCTGGACCCAGGAAGCATGAGGCTTGTGCCGCTTGTGCCCCAGCCTCCACTGGTCATAGTTCCATACCGTAAGCTGCCCAACTGAGTGCTGGGGAAGCTAACTTACCTCGCTCAAGTGCCCAGTTCTGTGTCAAAATAAAGTAAATTGTGTTTTTGTGTCTTCAGAGCTGCACTCTGAGGCAATTCGGTTTTACTGAGAAGAACTTTATGCACGAGCACGACTGTCTAAGCACTGAGAGAACCTCAGTGCTATCAGCCCTTTGGGAATGGGGCCCATTCAGAACTCTGAAATCTTTTACTTTGAAAGGGTCAAAATACATGAGTTTTAAGCCTTGAGTGGACCAGGGAAACGCCAGCTTCATCAAGACTTCATCAGACTGTGGGCCGTGCAAAAATAGGTTCCCCCAACTTTCAGTTCCCTGAGAAAGGGGGATGTCCAGCCCTGTAGTCTGACGAAGGCTGGTGTGGTTGCAGGCTCGGTCCTGGGGAACGCCTGTGTATGCCGGTTTTCGTTCCAACCACAATTGCAACCCCAGAATTTTAACAAGCTGTTAATTTTTCTTAATTACATTTTCTTTGTTTTGAGGGATTATTTACCCTCTTAAGCCACACAATGTGAGAAATAGCCATACATGTCATGAAGAATAAAAGTCCCATGTTGGCATCGGACGTATTGTGCTATATTGGAAACGATTACATAAAGAGAGGTAAAAAAAAAAGAAATGTAACTGATCAAATTAAAGACTGGGGTGAATCGATAGGCTCCTAATTGGTGAAAGTGTGGACGTATGGCCACTTAAAACCAACTGTTTGGTAGAAGAACAGCAAATGAACCTGCATTGTGTTAACATGTTTAAGTAAAAAAAAAAAATGAAAGAACCTAAAGATATGTTCAACAGCTGTAATTAAAGGTTGTATCAGCGATTTTGGGTCGAAACATAAATGATCACATTCATCTGATTTTTCCTCACGATCCGCTAGCTGCCCGCCCCATAAGCAGGCCGTCAAAAAACCGCGTCTCTGTAGGCAGCCTATGCTCCGAGATCGTACACAAAAACAAATGGTACTACCAACCACTCAAAACCAAAATAAACAGTATTCCAACCAATCACCGACAAGGGGTGGGTGATACTAATACGCTAATACTCTTATCTCGCTGAAATCTTGACGGATTTACAAACGGTTTTGTTTCGTACTAATGTTATTAACGTGGTTATAATTCTGGATGCTTGAACACTATTTTTTAAAACATAACATAATTGGCTCTGAGCTGGAGCTGGCTCTGTTTGTTTGGGATTTCGCTTCAGAACTGACGTCACCCAAAATCGCTAATACAACCTTTAAGCAAGAGATTGGCTGTAACAGAAAATACAGCATACACAGGGGTCCCCCAGGACCGAACTTGAGAACCACTGTTCTAACCCCGCTAAAACCCTGAACTAACTAAACTCAACCTTATCCTTGATCATTGATTGAATCAGTGCTGGGCAAGAAAAGCTTGCATCCACATCAGCCCTTCTTCACTATGATTGGAGAACACTGTTGCATTAGGTCTACAACCAAAACAAAAAAGCCTACGACCAGCAACTAGAGTGGTTATAAACTCACTACATAAGCCACTTATAATGTTCTTATAAAATTGTGTTTGTAAATAACACAAAAGAGAACACACCAAGAAATGTCCATAATAATAATTTTAAAAAAAGTTTCTTACAAACGCTTCAACTCAAACATGCACGTTTAAACTCAAAGCATAATATAAATATCTTTGGATATTCATATGTCTCTTAATACAACAACAGGAAGTCAAACCTTATAGTTAAAGTTCGTTGCTCTCCAAACCAAAAGCTAATAATCTATAATATATAAGAAAATAATCCTCAAAAAACAACGACGCTCAGAAAGAAAGAGAGAAAGCAGGGTATTTCATAAAGAAAGAAAAACAGTTGTGCTCTCTGTAGCAGGTCTGTTTTAGTAGGACTGTCTCTGGCTGTGTCCGGACCAGCGCCCTTCCCTACGCCTTTGAATATACGCGTTTGTAGGGCTGCCAACTTTGGTCAATTTCAGACAGTCCCGTGAACCAGGGGGCCTTGCAATCCTGGAGCGCAGCGGATTAGGATCGAATGGGGACATCACATACTGTAATTGAATAGATTGAAGTGAGATTGTTGAGTACTAGGTGAGAATGCAAAGCCAAAAGGGCCTTTTCTCCATTCTGGCCCTAAGTGCTCTCAGAGACAGTACAAATAACTGCTACCTTTTCAGGTGCTTTTATAAGGGCAACCCCCCCCCCCCCCCCCGAGGTACAGAGTATTGCCGTTCAGTGGCCAAGTGTCCAGTGTATCAAGGCGTGAATAATTTTTTGGAGGGCACTGTGTGTATTTGCAGCTCAACAGAGAACGACAAACAGAAATACACAAGCCCCGTGTCTAATAAAAAACAGTCCACATTTGTTTCGTTCTATCGACGCACTGAGGTTGAGGAAACTTGCGTGGGTCTCCTTAGTCAGTCGCAGGGTTTGCTCGGTTATCGAACGAATCGTTCTCTCAGCCATTGAACCAACTCACCAGTATGTCGCCTTACACTCGGATGGAAGGACTACTTCAGCCGACCTTCAGCTGACGTGGGATGGGCACAACAGAGCAGGGAGTTCAGTAATGGAGAAGGTCACCGTAGATCGGTTACCCCCACGTGTTACCGCCTGAAGTCGGAAAGGACGGTATGTGAACAGGACACTGCTGACGCCACTTTGATGAAGCGGAGCAACAAGGAGCCAAGGATGAGCTACGGCGGTGCTATAAATCTACTTCACAGGGAAGACCGAGGCTAGTCTCCGTAAGAGGTGCATAAATCTACACCTGTGGCCTGTTTCACGAAGCTGAGTTAGCTGGATAACTGCACTGAGTTACTTCAGTCCATGTTACACGTTTGGGAGGGTTCCCGGTTTTACTCAGTGCAGTTATCTAGCTAAGTAATCCTGCTTTGTGAAACGGGGCCCAGGAGGAAGATTGAGACTTGAATAAGCTTAGCCAGTGCCTGATTTCACGTGATCCCACACACAGAGAGAAGGAGCAACACAACCACCGGTCGACATGCTATTTCAAGACATCCCCTGTCGATACATGCACTACCAAATCCAACTGTTCAATCAGAATGGGGAGATTTCAGCTCATGAAACATGCATATTTTGTGGTTCAACCAAACTCTAATATCTTTAACATGTGCTATGTCTGTAGTGACAACCACAAAGAACAGCTTTCTACGTTGGGTTAGTATTGAGCACACTTGACCAGTTAGTAATCCTGATGCCTTTGTTTAGTCTACAAACCTCCAACAATCACATAACCAGCTGTTATCATGACAGTGCCCAAGAGACATACAGTGCCCTCCACTATTATTGGCACCCCTGGTAAAGATGAGTAAAACGGGTTATAAAATATTCACCGTTTGGTGAATTAACTTAATCTCACACTGAAAAAATGTGAAAAATCCAACTTTCAATTGAAGTAAATTTATTATGAGAAAAAAAAATCCCTCATCAAGAAATTATTATTTTTAACAAAACTACATGTGCCACAATTATTGGCACCCCTGCATTTATATATAGAACAAAGTACATACCCCCCCCCCCCCATTTTCAGGCATGAAAAAATATTGGACAGTTTAACATAATGTAGAATAAAGTAATCATTTTTAATATTTGGTTGCATATCCTTTGCATGCCATGACTTCCTGATGTCTGTGACCCAACAACATCAAAAGACTCTTGATATCTTATTTTCTGGTACTCTTACAAGCGATACTATAATGTCTCTGCATTTGAATGGATCTCTAGATTTAGCTGTAAATTACACTGATTGGCTAAATGGCTCTAAGTCATCAAGGGTCTGAGGTATCAAACAAGCCTTAAACCATCACTCTGCTGCCAGAAATACAGTAGATATGGATGGATAACTTGAAGGGTTTCTTCTCCCGACTTATTTTTCCATAGAGTTCAAAAGGAAAATTTGTCAGGAGAAACAACCCTTAAAGTGATCCATCCATATCTACTGCATATCTGGCAGCAGAGTGATGGTTCGAGGCTCGTTTGATACCTCAGACCCTTGATGACTTACAGTCTGTGTTACAGTCTTACAGATGTGTTTCCATACTGTTCCAGCGTAATTTACAGCTAAATCTAGTCCCACCCCCCCAGTTCCCATAGAGATCCACTGTATTTGCTCTGCAGCCTTGATACCACAACACCGTTGACAAAACCAGCTATTTATACCCAGAGTGCATTGCCAAGAATCCCAGATAATCATCATCGGGACCCTCTGGCTGGCTTCTCTGCCAGATAATGCTTTATTTCACAGTATTATATTAAGATCACCTTGGAGGCATGTGTAGGAGAACGTGTGGATCCACGGCATCTCCAGAGACCAGATGTTACAGAGCAGAAGACCAGATTCTGGGCCATTCTTCCCGCTTCTCATCAGGCATGTGCTAAACTTGTCCACTGGCTTTTCCAGCTCTGGGAATCTCTCAAATCCTGCAAATAACAGAATAAAGGATTTTTTTTTCCCCCAGAGTGTAGAATCTGGGAGAGTGTAGGCGTTTAGGAGACCCCAGGGGTACCAGAGTGTAGGCGTTTAGGAGACCCCAGGGGTACCAGAGTGTAGGCGTTTAGGAGACCCCAGGGGTACCAGAGTGTAGGCGTTTAGGAGACCCCAGGGGTACCAGAGTGTAGGCGTTTAGGAGACCCCAGGGGTACCAGAGTGTAGGCGTTTAGGAGACCCTAGGGGTACCAGAGAGTAGGCGTTTAGGAGACCCCAGGGGTACCAGAGTGTAGGCGTTTAGGAGACCCCAGGGGTACCAGAGTGTAGGCGTTTAGGAGACCCCAGGGGTACCAGAGTGTAGGCGTTTAGGAGACCCCAGGGGTACCAGAGTGTAGGCGTTTAGGAGACCCCAGGGGTACCAGAGTGTAGGCGTTTAGGAGACCCCAGGGGTACCAGAGTGTAGGCGTTTAGGAGACCCCAGGGGTACCAGAGTGTAGGCGTTTAGGAGACCCCAGGGGTACCAGAGTGTAGGCGTTTAGGAGACCCCAGGGGTACCAGAGTGTAAGCGTTTAGGAGACCCCAGGGGGTACCAGAATGTAGGCGTTTAGGAGACCCCAGGGGTACCAGAAGAGGCATTAGTCCACAGCTGTCCCACATCACCACAGGGGATCAGCTTGGTCCGTTACAAGCCATGGTTTAGTTCCAGGAAAAATTTCCCGGCTGTTTGCCAGAGGCCCTGGAAAATGCCAGATGGTAGGAGAATCCCAATAGTGGATAAAAATTTGGCTGATAACGTTATCATGAGAACATTCCCGAAAAAGTCTTTGGAATATATTTTTATTACCGTCTAACTTACAGAAAAAACATTCCAGGATTGTTGCTTACGGACTTACTGGTAACATCATCTGATGGTACCATTTAGCCATGAAAAGCACCATGAGATATGTGCCAAATATAGCTTGAGAATATTCTGAATGAAAGTATTAAAATGGTAGATATGTTCAACATATTTCTGTGCCAATATTACAGAGAAAAAAGTACCACAAATGAACAACCAAAAATCTAATTATTTAAAAATTTTGAATTACCTGATTCCCATTGCCCTCTTCCATATCTTCTATCTGTCCTATTAAAAAAAAACATTACACTCTCACTAACTGCTACTTGGAATGTTGATGATTTACAAACTTAGGCCTTTTCCTTTGTGC
This sequence comes from Synaphobranchus kaupii, assembly GCA_029718625.1. Lineage (NCBI taxonomy): Eukaryota > Metazoa > Chordata > Actinopteri > Anguilliformes > Synaphobranchidae > Synaphobranchus > Synaphobranchus kaupii. The sequence goes on from CM056380.1 coordinate 10,887,588, forward strand.
ACTAATTGTAAGTCGCTCTGGATAAGAGCGCCAGCTAAATGCCTAAAATGTAAATGTAAATGATTAACATTATAAGGCCATTCATGCAGTGTTCCTTGTGGCTTGGAGATAACAGTAAAGCCAATACTATGACTATATACTCATCCAGGAAATTGGATACCCATGTTCACCCTGATTTTCTTAACATCTGAAAACTAAAAATTGTAGCTGGAAGCCGAAGTATTTGGCAACAGTGGAGAAACTTTTTCCAAGCCTGACAGATCAGTACAGACTGAAAAGTTGCCTGTTTGTGTATGTGCGCTGCTAAAATTGACCATGGGGGCATTGTCATATTGTGCAGACTATTTCTTCCTTTGCTTTCCTATTATTTATTGATTTTCTTTGCCAAGATATACCTCAAACTTTAATAGCCTTTATGTCACATTTCCATATTTTATGACTGAAGAAATTCTGCAAATAAGAATTTCAACCAATTAAATGAAATTCTTAAGCCTTTTCTCTTCAACTTAAAGGGATAGTTCGGAATTTTGGACATAATGTCTCAATTACGACTTACCCATGATGTAGTTGATTGATGGAAACCATTTTCAGCTAATTCCATGATGTCCCGTCTTTTGGACATACACACGTTGCTAATGCTAGCGCAACTCTTGTTGAATCCTTTACTTTGTGCTGACCTATGTTCTTTGGGGAAGTACGGCGGCAGAGCGAACGTGGCCATTGCAACTTGTTGCTCTTCTTTGTTGTTGTAGCCGACCAGTGCCGTCACTACATTCGTAGGTAACGTAAAGTATCGCTCCGCCGCCGTACTTCCACAGAGAATATAGGTCAGCACAAAGTAAAAAATTCAAGGATAGTTTGACTTCAAAAACGATGGTATGAACACTCAAAATAACCCCGATAGACTGTCGTCATATTTTATTTGCTTTGGGTGCACTGTGGAGTGTTGAAGTGCGTCTGGTAGTGGATGCTACCGGTTGCCATATAGTTGCGCTAGCATTAGCAACGTGTGTATGTCCAAAAGAAGGGACAGCATGGAATTAGCCGAAAATGGTTTCCATCAATCAACTACATCATGGGTAAGTCGTAATTGAGACATTATGTCCAAAATTCCAAACTATCCCTTTAATAGCACTTTAAGTAATGGACTGTTTTTAATTGCCCTTTTTTTCTTAACTCATTTCCTCATAGGGAACATTTAATTCAAAGGATTTCACTGCACTCCAGTCTTATTTAAAGGATTCATAATTGTTCATGGGTAGCCAGCCACCAGAAGCATCATTTCACCGTTCTCTGATAAGTACAGTAAAACCTGTGTTCAACCACTTTCTTATTTATATTAAGGACTGAAAGATGGCCACTGCTACTTTGTGATTATTACTCCTGTTGCTGGAACATGTAACACAATATACAGTGTACATTATAATTAATAATTTGTTTGTTGATATTTCATGTGAAGTACATTTTCTATCTTCCTTAGGAACGGCCTTATTGAAGAATTTGGTATTAAATCTTTCATTTCAAGACATTAAAACTGGATCCTTTTTTCAACATAAATGTTAGCTGTACTAGCCTAGTGCATTCACTAAGACTCAGAAAGTATGTATTAAATACATGTGTCCACTTCAGTTTAATTCCCATGATTGTAAAAATTTCCCTTCCAAAAACTATTCATTCATGAGGATGGATATTTCAGCAATGCTCTAAGATTCACCTGCTCTAAAATGCACCCACACTGGAACAAACACGCTTGTAATTCCTGTATTTCGGCAGTAACTAACCGTTTTAACCTACAGTAGCAAACTGTACTTATTTATACAGTAATTAAAATGCATTATGGGAAAATTACCATTGGCAGGAATAATTATACAGTATTAAAACTGTACTTGATACAGCTTAAGTTATTTTCTTCTATTGTCTGTAATCACTGTTTTTTAACAACGCATTTATACTTCTAAAAGTAGGTCAGGTCGATTTAGCAAGCATTACTCACTAGGCTACATTGAAAAAAACACAGCTTTCCATTTACCTATTGCAGGTTTTATTCAATTCAATTCAGGTTTAATTTAATTTAGTAGGTGACGTTTCTGAAATATTAGCATATTAGCTACTTGTACCTGTCCGTGTTCTTTATGGAAAAAAAGTGAGAAAAAAGTGCTGAGACATTGTGTTCATTTAAAGGTAGCAAAACTGTAAATATTATAGTAGGACTATACATTACAGTAAAGTATTGCAATGTATTATTCAGTAAATATTGTAATACTTTATTAATCCTGTAGTAAATACAGTAAAATATCGCAATTGCTTGTACAGTACCTATTTATTGTAATACTGTGTTAATGCTACATAAATTACAGTAAAGTATTGTAATTGTCTATACAGTAATGTTTTTCATACTGTAAACATATTACAGTATTCCTACTGTGAAACAGAAATGCAGTAAGTCACTGGCCACACTGCTGCCAGTAAGTTATTGTAAAAACCTCATGAATTTTTTTTACAGCGCACGTTCTAGTTTTCCGGACATAATTTAAGGAGAAAGAAAAATAGGAAACACAGAATTCTGGCAGAATTATTTTCTTTCCAATGTCAGAAAACCTTTTAGAACCCATGGTATATGCACATGCAAAAGGCAGGCACATTTGTGAACAGTTCAATACCTCAGATGGTCACATGAGACATTTATGAATCACATACATTCTTAAAGAAGGAACAAGGAAAAGCAAGTGATATTGGCTCTGAAATAAAGGGCAATTAATAAGCCTTGCTTAATAATTAAAATTAATAAGTCACTGGAGCAGAGGAACATTTTTGTGTGTATTAAACCTGTGTGTTAAATACACTTTCAGAAAACGTGGGGTGAAGTGAATATGCATTGTTGCAGGTGTTGGATGAATTAAATATAATTTAAAAATAATAATATGTAAAATGAATAAGAAAATAATTGAATTGTGGTGTGCAGTATTCACATTGCCCAAATTAAGTGGTAATTTGGAACCATCTTGTGCTTTCCTATCCCAACCTGTCAATCACAGCTCATTGAAGCTTCAGCAGCAATTTAGGTAACGTGCACCTGCCTGCTGTCCGCCTTTAAATCTCATTAACCCCCATTCTTACTATTATTGCCCGGTTATGTCTCGTTACAACTCCCCCTGCTTGATTGGGTCTTCACTACCAGTGTCTCACTCCGGCGGATTTGTGTACTATGATGTGTCTCAGTCAGTCTTAGGCTGTGTCCAAATCAGATCCCCGTCTACTGAGTCCTGTCTCCTGTGTACTGTGTACTGTGTACTCGCAGCTGTACACTACAAAAAAAGTCCATCTCAACAAGTATTTTAGTCTTATATTTAGACTTAAAATCTTATTTCTATATTTTTGTGCTAAATAAGACAAAAATATTGCCAATGAGGTGAGACAGTTCGACTCTTTTCAAGATTTTCCAATGGGGTAAGAAGATTTCACTTGTCAAGCAAATAGTAAGTTAAGCAAATATTTTCTACTTGAAAGAGAAAAAAAAAGATTTTAAGTCTCATTGCAAGACGAAAACACTTGAGACAGGCTTTTTAAAAAAGTGTGTACTGTTTACTGTGTACTGTTTAGTACGCAACGTGCAGTATGCTAAAAAAAAAAAAAGTATATCCTCCATGCTATTTTCCAACTGTGCCTGGGAAGTATCGTAAGACGTCCCACCCTTGCATGGCCATGTCACGTTGTTTTTGTTGTTATTGAAGTAAAACGACAGCGAATTTTTAAAACAAGGATGTGCCTCATATTTATGCGACTAAATACTTCTTGAAATATGCTCCTGAATATACTCAGCGAAACCCCGGAATTAAGTGGGCGCGTTATGTAACTGAGCGGCTCAGCTTCGCTCAAAGCGAAGATCGCACTTAGCTGAGCACTTTTGGATGTGGATCAGAGAGGAGCAATACGGAAGTAACGTTACGTCGTTCGCTATGGACCAAAGTTTTCGGTCTACTGGGGTTGATAGGAACGAAATGTGCTTTTGTTTGCCGCACGAACCATATGCGCCTAGTTTTATATAGCTTATTTATATTAGCTATAGGAAATTATAAGTTAGCGATAATGCTAAGTTGACGTTACAGCTAACAACTGACCAGATTCAACCTAAAATAAGTAGGCTATGCTTGAATCTTACATTGCCATTTTTCCAAACTCAGACAGTTGTTGACAGTTGCTCAGCGCTCAGTTACTTAATGTGCCCAGTATATCATCCAGAGGTTTTAAGTATTCTACATTTAGAGAAAATTTTGCTTACTTAACTACTTTCTCGTCCTGTCTACTGAACAAGCATACTCAATAATATGGAAGGGTGCTGATTCGGACACAACCTTAGATTTGTTAACTTTTAACAGAAATTTCAAGCAAGAGTTTTGGTAACCGATAAGGGTTGAACAAACCCTGTAATATTAACCCTTTCTCAATGTTTTTAATAAAGTCTGTTTAAGCATCACATACAGGTACATCTCAGCATGTTATCTAGAGCACAGAGGCCAAACCGTGGACCCCCTTCTCCTGTTGCCATTCCTGCCTCTTTAAATGTTTAAAACTGGTCAATACTCATTGTTGCAGAATCCCAAGTTCTTGATGGTCATGTTATGCAAAAATGGAACAACATCTTGACCATTTTAAATCACCAAAAGTATAAAGTTATCATTTCTGTCAGTTATTTGTAAGAATACCATATGTCCTGACTGTGTTCCTGACCATGATGTTTTTGTTTGACTGTTTTTTGTTGGTTCCATTTCCATTGTGTTGCTTGCTGAAGAGATTTGTGCTTGCAACATGCATGATTAAACACTGCAACCATGAGCCCACCAAGTACAACAGATACTTTTAAGGGTAAAAAAAAAAAAAATGTTACTCAAACAATCACAGAAACATTTGATAATGAAAGGCTTATTCATCACAGATTTGTAGTATGATTGTGACTGATTTTTCTCAGTGTGAAACTGAGATTAATATTATGAAATTAATATTGCAAAGGCTACGTACACTGAAAAAAAGTCTGTTTTTACACGTTTTAGTCTTGTAATGAGACTTAAAGTTTATTTTTCTCCTAAGTAGAAAATATTAGCTTGTTTTATTTTTTGCTTTTCAAGTGATATAGTCTTACCCCATTGGCAAATCTTGAAATGAGTCTAACCTCATTGGTAATCTTTTGTCGTATTTAGCAAAAACACAGAATACAGATTTTAAGTCTAAAATGTAAGACAGATATACTTGTTAAGAATGACTTATTTTTTGGTTTTTGCAGTGTATGTTCACAAAATAAAAATTATGTAAAAAGTTAGGGAAACATCACAAGATGCAGTAAAACTGTCATTTTGGTGTGGTAAAATAAGAATGGTTTTACAAATGTTTATATATTTACCACTAAACTATCATCACTTGAAAACACTTAAAGTAATAATTCACATTCTATTTTCTTTTCATATTATTTCAGTTTTATTGTATATTTTGATTGGCCCAGTTTCTGTTTTCAATGTGTGTAATGAAGGATATTTTAGATACTTAGCTGTTTCTGACAACCTGTCAGCTTCACAATGGCAGGTATCAGGGGTTCTTGATCTAAAGCAAAAAATACACTTCATAGAACTCCAAAGCTTGTAAAGTTATATAATGGGCCCTTACAAATATTTGCAACATGATGTATAAGATTTTGCCCAAGTGATTTTGGTAAGGAATCATTCTGTTAATGCATGTGAGCCTCAGGAATCAGAAACGGCTTGTGACTTTTTTTTTTTCCTTCACAGACACAGTTTGCAACATTAGTTTTAGCGAGTGCTGAACTTGCCACACTGTGTTAATAAACAGTTAATAGCAAAGTCGTAAGTAGGATAAGCACAGGGGTCCGTTTGTGAGGAACCCAGCGTTGTGAAGACCCAACCTGTTTTCCAGTCCAGCTGTTCCGGTCCAGAGAAACTGGGGCTCTTTTGTCAAAATCAAGGCCTTTAAAAGAACGGGTCATATGCAGGGCCTGCCAGAGCCCCCCCCCACCCTGGGATTGTGCCCATGGGAACTAGGGCATCGTCACCCTGGGGGGCGGGGGGGGGGGGGTTGTTTATAAGCATGACTCTTCATTTTACAATGGGATACAAAGGGGATGAATTACTTTACCGCCACCCCCTCCCTCCTCTGTGCACACAAACACGTGTACACACACACACACACACACACACACACACAGAGACACACACACACACACAGAGACACACACACACACACAGAGACACACACACACACACACACACACACACACACACACACACACACACAGAGACACACACACACACACACACACACACACACACACACACACACAGACACACACACACACACACACACACACACACACAGACACACACACACACACACACACACACACACACACAGACACACACACACACACAGAGACACACACACACACACACACAGAGACACACACACACACACACACACACACACACACACAGAGACACACACACACACACACACACACACACACACACAGACACAGACACACACACACACACACACACACACACACACACACTCACACACACAGACACACACACACACACACACACACACACACACACACACACACACACACACACACACACACACACAGACACACACACACACACACACACACACACACAGACACACAGACACACTCACACACAGACACACACACACACACACACACACACACACACACTCACACACAGACACACACACACACACACACAGACACACACACACACACACACACACAGATACACACACACACTCACACACAGACACACACACACACACATACACACACACACACACACACACACACACACTCACACACACACACTCACACACACACACACACACACACACACACAGACACACACACACACAGACACACACACACACAGACACACACACACACACACACACACACACAGACACACACACACACACACACACACACACACACACTCACACACAGACACACACACACACACACACACACACACACACACACACACACACGCACACACACAGACACACACACACACACACACAGATCCCATTCCTGTGTGTTGCCTGCATCCTGCTGCAGGCTTTGAGGGTGAGGAATGACCATGAGATGAGAGGGAACAAGTTTCAGTTTAATACAACATTGCTCCTATTTATGAAATAAATGTACCACTACGCTGTCCCTGTAAAATTTGGACGTGTACAAATACACACTCTGGTGTTTTTTTTAATTCTGTAAATATAGCGAAAAAAGAAATGTCTTTTTAAAAATATTGGGCAAAGATGGTAGGATTGTAGGATGGACCCATTTCCGTTCAGAGTACTGCATTATCCTGCCTCATAGAGCCTTCTTTTAAATGGGATGAACAATGTCACAGCTGTAGGACACTTGCATTGATTCCAAATGATTCCAAATCTAATGCAACAGCACTCATTTGATGATTTTCAACCACAAATTCATTTAATTACTTCAGAGCTTCACATACAATTGTCGAGAAAGAAAATCATGCTTTGTCAGGTTTATTCTCTTGTGCCTTCTTGCCATTAGTTCTCAGTGCCATAATTACTATTGTCCTTTTTTGAACAGAATAAAGATGCCAGACCCAGCTCCCCCCCCAAGACTGACACAGATCTTCGAATAGTAGACCGTGTTCCGCTTTGTGCTTCTGCATCCATCAGTGACAGACCCCTGTCCTTTTCAGCTGTAGGACGGGTGGAGGTCTTCACACCGATAACTAGTCAGCCCCTAACAACCCAGCCTCGGTCTGAATCCCCACAGGAACTTGATTTTACAACAGACGGTCGAGTCGTCGAAGAGCGCGAGGATGACTCCGTGCCTGGCGCACAGACCTGCAGCTATGACACAGAGACCCAGGTTGCAGTCTGTGAAGAGGGCAGCGAGACAGCAATCAAAGTCTCCTCAGAGTCAAATATTTTCTGCCAAACAACAACTGCTGACCCAATACCCCTTCCCTATGAGAAGAACTGCTATGAGAAGGACCAGGATGTAGTGGAAGGAGAAAGCGACTCAGAACCTTCTTATGACACCCAAGAGCCACCCATCAGTATCCCTAGCCTCTATAAAGATCTAAACCATACAGACCATACGCTTGAAACGGAGCCTAATGACCAGACCAGACAGGACAATGAGGGTTATCTCAGTTACACAGGGGCCTTCAACAGTTATCAAAGCTTAGCGAGTGAAAGGCCGGTGACGGCTTACCTTGGTCCACCTGAGGAGGCGAATGAGACATACCCAGAAGGAGAGCTTTCTGTCCCCAGAGAAGCTGAGATGGTCTCCCAGCCTGGTGGAGAGGAACTGGCAGGCCTGGACTCCGCTGGCACCTGCTCTCCACCCGGCTCTCCCAAACCGGTCCCATCCGAGGAGGACCGACCATCTGAAAGCCCAGCAGAACCGGTCCCTGTTCCTTCCCCTGCCCCGGTCCTCCACTCCTTACCAGATGTAAACTTTGAACGTGAACTAGCCGAGTTCGATGAATTATTGGATCCCTCAGGTTACCACCAGGACCCCATGGAATCTCTCTTGGAGTCTCCGGTACCTTCTGTGGGGGAACTTAGGGAGGAAGTTAGCCATGCATTGCTAGACACCATGGGGGAAATCACAACACCAGCAGACACTGTGGCGTCCACACAGGTCAACAACGTTGACGTCGTCGTGCAGTCGGTGAGCCACACATACTCCCATGTCCCAGACCAAGGAGTTTGGGAAGAGCAAGCCGAAACCGATTGCTGCCACGGTGTTGGTACAAGCGACAGTCCTCCTCAGGGCTCAGAATGCCTTGAACATGAGGAGGTGGTTCGCCATCAGGCCACGGAACTGCCCGCGCCACAGAGGGGCGAGCCTGAATCCCGTCTGCGCCAAGCCTACGTTGCATCCTCAGCCTTTCTGACGTTTGCCTTTTGCCTGGTGTTAGCCTTCCACCACCTCGACATCTTACCCTTAGTGCTGCTTTACCTTGTTTCCATCCAACTCTGAGCCAACCGTCATCGTTCTTCCTCAAGTCTCCTCTACCAAAGTGCCTGCAAGTGTGCTATAATAACGCCAAACATGCTTCGCTGATAAAAGAAGATAAATAGCAGAGGTGTAAAATCCAGGTTCAGATAGTAAAAGTCCTCCCCAGGAATTTTGTTCCAATCACCTGGATTTACTAATTAGCACAGTTCTTCAGCCAGGAGGTAGAACTAATTGGTGAAATACGCTGGCTGAGTTTCACTTTATGACCCCTGGACTTTACACCTCTGATAAATAGGTGCTTCACAGCCAGGACAGTCCAAGATGCATAAGGATGGATCCTTACCTGGATTACTTCACGGGGACTAACCTGTGGCATACTCAAAGCTCAGAAACACTACACCTTTAATAAAATGGTCGGGGCCGGAATCTGTTATTTCTGAGCTTTGAGTGCTCCAGATCTCATTTTAGGTTACACGTCCACGGAACTATTCATGTGTGTACTTGATGTTTGGTTTACAAATCTCTTACTACAGGCATGATTTTATACGTTTTTGTATAATATTTTCAAAAGATGTATGGGTGTGAGGTTTTGTCATACCTCATGTGTCCTTTAGTCTCCATTAATGCAACTTTGGCCTGGATTCAATCAGCAGTTACCCTTAAACCAAACTTACACACAAAAATTCTTATTTTCATCTACTGACAGAGTTCGTTGAGTTCATTTTGTGGATTTCTGAACTCACCAAACTGTCGAAAAGAAGTAAACTAACGTGCTATTTTACATTGTCACTCTGGATAAGAGTTTCTGCTAAATAAATGTAATGTACTTGTGTTAGGGACAAATATTGATTGAATCCAGTCTTGTGTACATCTGAGGTCTTGAATTGTAAAAGACTTGGTGACATTTGCAATATTAAAGATAAGCACAATGATTGAAGGTTCTTCCTGTTAAGGCCAATGAAGGTGTCATACCAAGTGATAAATATAGAATATAGAAAATAAAAGAAACTGTGACTTAAAGGAAAAAAAAGAGCTTTCACTGGAATTGTCAACTGAACCATTTAAAACATTGCATCACGGTCAATATATTCTTCTGTACGTTAAAATTATCCAAGCTGTTTGCTTCACTAAACTGTAAATGCACCAGAGGTTGCATGAATCTTCAAAATACGCTGGAAAATTCTAATGTTTCAGAGAAAAGGAACAAACAAAAGAAAAGGAAAATGCATTCTGTCATAAATCTAGCAATTGATATTAATATGCACAAGATTAGTTGTGGGACAGAGGTGTTGAAGTAAAGTGTTCTTCGATGAGCCCATTAGAAAATGTTGTTTTCTAAGCATCATTAGTGTCACGAAAGGACCATGTTGCAGTGGTTTGCATGTACTGATTAATACGCAACAGGACAAGTTGTAATACCGTATGTAAATCAATCATGATCTTACATCGTTTTTTTAAAAATGACACAATAGTATTTTTGAACTAAGGGTGGGAACTGAAAGGAAATTAAATGCAAGGCATTCATTAATGAAATCACTACAATCTGCCTTTGGTGGAAGGATTCTCTTGTGAATATTGATGTATGTGACTATTAGGGTCTTAAGAACAGAGGTTATTTGGCACGAACATTTGATTTTGCATCTTGAGTTGTGGGTAATTGAGAAGGTCAAGCTAAGGAGGTTTATAGATGGTTGTCATTTTCTGGTGCCTGCTCTTGAAGTCACAGTATGGCCTGGATTCAATCAACATTTGCCCTAAGAAACTCTCTCGTTTAATTGCAGGTCACAAGTTAAAGACACATCCTGACTATAATCTTCTCCCATTGATACAATGCAGATCCCCTGGGACTCTTCGTGTCATTCTCCCTTTGGGGCAGGTTGCAGGTTAATTTCTGTACCAATCCAATCATGATGCAAATATCAGTGTTGAGGGGAGGACCAGATACCCCAGGTAACATTCTCTACCTTTATAAACCTCCTTGGCGTTAGTGGTCGGACTAGTAGGACAGAGCCAGGAACTGAATAATGGACTTATTGCAGGTTGTTGTACTGGGAGGTCAAGGGACTGAGACGGTGAGATTACTGGACCTCATAAGAATGAAGACAAGGTTTTCTGTGTTAGAGACATGAAATACCTTTTTTTTTTCTTTTTCTTTTTTCTTTTTTTTTTCTTCTTTTTTTTTAGAAACAACGTCTAATCTCCACTTTTTAACATCAGTGAAGTGTTCTGAATGCGCTGGAGTGGTCAGCATGTCCGCAGGTCTGTGGGAGACTTCAGCTGTGCAAAACAAGGTTTGGGGGTTTGGGTCTGTAATGGCAGAAGTGCATGTTTTATCTATTTTCTCGTCCAAAATATTCGGTTCATCCTGTGCTGGGAGATATTTCGCTCTGTATGCTGAGAATGCACTGATTATTACTGTGCAACAACTGTGAAAATGAAGAAATTTACAACTGCGCTGAGGGGCTTTTATGATAATGTTTTAGGGTAAAGGGGTGTGTGTATTTGCAGTGTGTGTGCGCGTGTGTGAGACAAAAGAAACATGCTTTTCTGCCAATAAACTCCCATCAAATCCTAAAGCCGTGTCTTTGTATTTCTCAATTTGCACTTTCATTTTCAAATCGTAATAAATCTTCCAGTTAGCGATTAACAAGATTCCATATACAGCACACTGTTATAGCTCTATGTGATGCAGTGTATTACTGCAGTTTGTCAAATTAAAGCACTTTAATAAATATTTACACTGTGTAGTTCGGAACACTGTAGAAAATATTTGAGAAAAGAAAAAAAAAAAACTTACAGCATTGCTCTGTTCTCCCATGAGCCTTTGCACCATGGAATGACTTTTCTGTGTTGGTAGTGTTATTGCTTCAGGCTGGCTTTGTTGTGTGTTATCTGCAGTGTGTTATCCTGTGTGCATCCTGTGATGTCCTGCCCTCCATTTCAATGGTGTTGTGTCTGCCACAAGACAAGATAAGCAGAGAATTAGCAGCCAATAATTCAGTTCAAAATTGTAAATCGTAAGTTCAACAGTTCACAAAACTAACCCAATTAAATCAGTAGTTGTCCTGAAATGAAAATATTCTCTCTGTTTTTTTTACTTGAGAAATACTGTTTGATGAAATAATATTACATTGCATTCATTTAGCAATTTAAAATAGGAGAAGCAGAAGGGCATCCCCCTGAGTAAATAGTGACAGACCTGGCTAACAACAGTCCCAGACCAGTGAGTAAGCACAAGGGTAAGCAAACTATGATAACCTAGAACGAAAGCACAAATTCTCAATAAATACAGGTTACATCCATAGAAAGCCCAAATAATAGAAACATAAAGCCATAAAAACACAACCTAAAATCCGTAACGATGCAGTTTAGGTGGATCCGTTTCGACAGTGTACAGAGACCGCAACACTGCGTGTATGGAGAAAGTCGTGGAAGCGCAGTTTGTGTGTTGGACTGCTTAATGCCACCGGACATCTCGGGACAGCGGGGGCTATTTTTAATCATGGCTGTATTCCACTTTAATTCACTTCACTGACACAATGATTCTATTGAATGTCTTTATTTGATGTTTGTTTGTGTGCTGTGGGTCTGCCCCACTGTCTCTGTCTTTTTGTTGTTGCTGGGGCTACAAATGAAGTTCCCAAACGGGAAAATAAAAGTTATTCTATTCTATTCTATTCTATAACCGGAATCAATACAAAAGGCGGGAGTGCGAGGGGGTGGGGGCTGGGAGGGGAACCAAGGTGCGGTCTGAAGAGGTGGGTCTTTAGTCTGTGTTGGAAGACAGCCAATGATTCTGCTGTTCTGACCTGTGGGACGTTCATTCCACCGCTGGGGGCGCCAGTACGGACAGGCATCATGACTGGGAGAAGCGAGCACACAGAGAAGACGGGGCCAGGGGTGTAAGGTTTGATGTTTGACTGGAGGTGCGGTGAAGCTGTCCCATATGGGCTTGTAGTAAGGTTTCAAACCAAACTATGAAAAAAACATTCAACTAGAAAATGTAAATCTTGCATTCAGAATTCAGAAATGTTGACCGAATCATGGCCAAAATGAAAGACAAATATTTTGTTTGTGGCAGTTGATGTCATACAGAACATTATACTTTAGTTATAATAATGGTTCTCTAATATTTTGGGTAGCATATTGTGTGACATACTTATTCACAAAGTGGCGAAGGCCATTTAAATATAAGTGTATAAACTAACACACAAACATTAGCAAAGTTGCTTTAAAAGCCGTATTTAAGTCAATACAGACTACAGACAATGTAATACAGACCTCATATTTATGATAAGGCAAACAGCATATTCGTCCGAGTTTACACTTCCCTGGCAGGCTTATTTCTAAAGTACCTGTTGCAAGGTTTCAAACTAAACTATGAAAAAATGTTCAACGAGAACTATATGTAAAAAAAATATAACTTGCAAGTCAGAAATGTTGACTAAATCCTGGCTAAAAAGGACAAATGTTTAAAATCCAGGCCTGTCTCCTTCAAAATGTCACATTTATTCGTAGCAGTTGATGTCATACAGACCATTATACTTCAGTTATACAAACTCCAATTCCAAAAATGTTAGGACAGTATCAGTATGTAAAATGCACAAAGCAGAAAGCAGTGATTTGTAAATTCTCTTTTACATATATTTAATTGAAAACAGGACAAAGAAAATATATTTAATGTTTTACCTTATCAACTTTATTGATTTTTGTAAATATACACTAATTCCTTTTGTACTTTATAATAATGGTTCCCAAATATTTTGGTTAGCATATTGTGTAACCCTAACACTTATTCACAAAGTGGCTAAGACCACTTTAATATACAAGTGCATAAACTAATACACAAACATTAAAGTTGATTTAAAAGCAATATTTAGGTCCTGCCATATTACAGACTGCAAATACTGTTTATGCAAGCAGTATTTTTCTCCAATAGAGGCACTGACAGGCAGGAAGCACTTCTCTGACAATCTTATTTCAAAAGTACCTGCTGCCAACATGAGACTGAATTCATTAGTCCTCCTTACCTCTCAGTTAAAGGTAAGTCATACTTCTTTTTCAGGGAGAGGGGCATTTTTAGGAGTCCTATCAGCAGAGATGCTGGAACCTTGTTGTTGTTATAAAGATTTGGTATTATTTATTTCTCTGTCATATCTCTAAAAGAACCCATAATTTTTTAGCACTCACAAAACCTTAAATGTGTATGAAGGCCGGAAAGTAAGATTTTAAAGAATCAACGTGAACAAAAAAGTTTAAATCATCACAAATTTGGTGAAACGTTTACAGATTTAAATTACAGTTTACAGCTACATTTTCTACATGTTAATATCGAGTTTGCACTGAACATATGAATATCACTCACTGAAAATATGGTTGTATGAAAAAAAAAAAAATGTAAAGGCTTTGTCATTTGGGGCCTGTCCAGGAAAACAGGATTACTGAGTTAGCTGGATAACTGCACTAAATAAAACCCGGCACAGCTCTTTTTGCTTCAGTCCATGTTCCAGATTTGGGAGGGTTCCAGGTTTTACTCAGTGCAGTTAGTCATCCAGCTAACTCAGTAATCCTGCTTTCTGGAACAGGCCCCTGCTATCACAACTTAATTGTATTTATGAAACAATAATAGCCTTCAATCAATTTAGCAGTGTTTCAATCAACAAGGAACAAGCTGTAAATCAGTTCAGGACAAATGTTGCCTGAATCCAGCCCAGTAGAGTGGGCGATAGAGACAATGCTCTAAGCTTTGTCGGGGCACTGAATCACTCCTTAAATTAGATTTCCAGTGCCAGTGGATATAATATACTTTGTACACTACTATGCAATAAATTGCTTTGCAACTCCTCCAGAGAGGTACCAAGCAAACGTAAAAGGAACTATAGGGTGGAGCTAGCCGTCCTGACTCCTGTACCTCGCTGATTGGTCAACAGAAACTTCCTGTGAATAATCATACACCCAGCAAACCAACTGCCATACTAAAATACCCACTATACCTGTTATCATACGCTACAGACTCCGAAAGCAAATTAGTCTGAATAAGTATCATACACCACTGACACTTAAACAGCGCTTGAAGTGGAAGAAAATGTGCCGATACTCATATGAGCAAAAATAGAAAGCATACCAGTCCGTTCTGGCACACTTCAAGCACTGCTCTTAAAACAAATGGGTTTGAAGTGGCATAGTAAACCACTGAATCCTAAAACAAATGAGTTTTAATTGATACCATACACTACTGACTCCTAAAACAAATTAGATTGAATTGGTACTGAATCCTAAAACAATTGAGTTTGAATTGGTATCATATACTACTGACTCCTAAAATAAATTTGTTTGAATTGGTATCATACACTACTGACTCCTAAAACAAATGAGTTTGAATTGGTATCATACACTACTGACTCCTAAAACAAATGAGTTTGAATTGGTAACATACAATACTGACTCATGAAGTGATGATGTTTGATCAATGGAGATCTTTGTCAGGTGATCAGGTTGGTACCAAAGTGAGATCAGTTGCTGTCTTCATAATGTTGTGAACATCTGAATGCAAGGGTATTTGTAATGACTAGCTATCATAATAAAATGCAATTAAAGATATTTTATGAAATTTACTTAAATGTTTCCCTTTGTGGTTTCACATGCTCTGTTTAAGTAGCACACTGAATACCTCACAGCACAACTCCAACCTGGACGCACAATAATTCATATTGATTTTTGACAATATTGGTCTAAAAAAAAACATGCCTGATGTACACATGCCTTAATGATCCTAACACTGCACCCCCATCGTGTTTCAGGGTGCAATCCTGTGGGTACGTGAGATCAGAACAAAGCAATATAATGAAACCTGGTGGGTGGCAGCAAATTCAACACCTATAGGGTTTTTTTTATCCAACCATTTCACTGTAGAACAATTCACCGTGAATGTGGAGACTTACATTACACACAAGGAAGTGGGAGGAGTGGGGGGGGGGGCAGTTACCATAAAAAGAACTTGTACTCTGATACTGTCCTGGAAAGAAGTATATCCATTACGGCTCAAGTACCAGCAAAGTCAAGCCCAATAAAACCACATGGAAAAATCACCTAAAAACAGCACCAGCTATATTTCAGTAAGCGATCTGAACGGGGACCGCAGAGCACACATCTGCTGGACTGAAATGCACAGTGTTCGTTCGTGTTCCTGTTTATCTGCGAAGTGTTTTTTTTGCGGCAACATCGTTGTAAAAAAGCGCTGTACAAATCAAATTCAAAAAAGGGCTTTAAAGCTTTATTGGGCAGCACGGCATGGAGGGACAGGAAGCATGGAAGCGAGAGAGAGCGGGAGAGACGAAGGTCACGCGGGCCGGATTGAAACCGCCGACGTCGCGGCTCACAATGTGGATCATGTGGATAGCGCTCTACAGGCTACGCCCACTGAGACGCCCTGTACAAATCAAACTTAACTGAACTGAACTGAGCTGAGCTGAACAACAGTCAGTGAATGGGGGCTTGGGCCCAACAGCAAGTGCAAAGGGCCACTGCATCAAAGAAATGCATAAACTGCCGCGCCATGGTAGCGCAGCGGTAAAAGCATTGGCCTTTGAGTCAATGAAGTTGCACACCGAGGACCCGGGTTCGCGCCTGGGTCCTGCCAGATCCGAGTGTGGTCGGCGCCTTGAGGGAGCGGCAAATTTGGCGGCCGCTCCCGGGGAGGTTGGGTGGGTTTCGGCAGGGAGAATCATCGCGCACGTAGTGTAGCGCTGGAATTACAGTCAGGGGCACGAGGAGTCTCACCTTGGAGAAGACATGGCGACCTCCTTCCTACCGCCGGCCAACGGCGTTGTGTAGCGGTGAATTTTCAGCAGTACACGGGGAACTGAATCGCAACAGGGTACAACTGGCTACCAAATTGTGAGAAAAAAAAAAATCAGAAACAGAATTTATCTTGAAAAAAAAAAAAAAAAGAAATGGAGAAAGTACAGAAAAGAATGTAAATTTGTAAGACAAGATGTCAAAGATCAAGGCCTGATATGCTGTCAACCCGTATTTGGTTTATGAACTCACGGGAGAACATGTAAGATCATATGACAAGATGCCTTTAAGAAGTTGGTGCCCAGAGTAGTCAAGGTCATAAGGAGCTGATGCTGTCACCAGCACATGGCTCACTATACACTATCGTGAATGTGGTTTGTGGTTACCTAACAGAGAAGACAGTGTTTACATGGTAATGAGTGCTATGAAATTCATTTCGTGCCAAAACAAGTACGAAACATGTTTTAAAAGCACAAAACATGTTTTACAAGTACGAAACGTTTTACAAGTACGAAACATGTTTCACAAGTACAAAACATGTTTTACAAGTATGAAAAAATTGACTTCCCATTTGCGAATCACGTAACTTTTGGCACTATCACGTGCCTTTTTGGCAAGTTTCCCAAAGGAAGAAATGTGTATAGGCTATGTCGGGACATGATATTAGGATGATGGTTTGGGAGTAGCCTAATCTATGGATTACCGTTAGGAATCACATTGCCCACTTTGGGTAATATGCGAGCTAGCTAGATGGGTGAATGTAATAATTACTTTTAACTAATAATTCATTATAGCCTATATGAATGTTATGCTGTTTTCAAGGGAACTGGGACATTTCAAGTTGTAAATTTCCGACTTCCAACATCACTGCGTTCACGCTGTTTACTCAAGGCATGGATGCAAGCAGGAAACCATATACTTTAAGTCACTTATGATACCAAAATGATAAACTTTTTCAAGCTATAAAACCATCACAAGGTCATAAATATGTGTTGTCTCTTTATTAAATGAAATGTGTGTTATTGAATGAAATTAACAATCAGCTGTTTTAATTGTAAATGAGACATGATCAGTGCAAACTACTATATACCATATGAAACTAATTGTACATTAGGGATAACTCAAGCTAGTGAAAACTAACACAGCATATTGCTAAACTCACCTGGCTATATACAGTGGCGCCTGAAAGTATTCATACCCCTTCAATTTTTGCACACTTTATTGCGTTGTAGATTTAATTTTAAATTGATAAAATTGCCATTTTTGCCCATCAATCTACACTCAATAACCCATAATGATAAAGTGAAAACATGTTTTCAGAAAATTTTTGCAAATGTATTCAAAATCTAAAACTGAAATCTCTCATTTACATAAGAATTCATACCCTTTGCTTTAACGTATTTTTAAAGTATCATATTTAATATTTGGTCGCATATCCTTTGCATGCTGATACTTCCTGAAGTCTGTGACCCATCAACATCAAAAATCAACTCTTGATATCTTATTTTCAGGTACTGTTACAAGCGATACTATAACCTCTCTGCATTTGAATGGATCTGTATGGGAATTGGGGGGTGAGACTAGATTCAGCTGTAAATTACACTGGTACAGTATGGAACACATGGCTGGCTAAATGGCTCTAAGTCATCAAGGGTCTGAGCTATCGAACAAGCCCCAAACCATCACTCTGTTGCCAGATATAGAGTAGATGTGGATGGATCCCTGAGCCTCTAATAGGCCTAACCCATGCCCCAACATCGCCGAAAAGGTCCTGCATAGCAGTGAAGTCACGGTGTCGGGCTACAGAGAGAGCAGGCAAGTTCAAACTCTGTTCAGAGGCCGATCATTCCCCCGCCGGCTGTCATTGTTATGTCGTCGCAAAGTAAGATTGTTGTTTGTTTAAAACCAAAAGTTGGTTACCAAACACAACCACTGTGCACAATGCAAAGACCAAATTACCCCGTTTTTTTCAGAAGATTTGCCCGCTATACTGTACGGAGAATATCACTACACGTGGCAGATGGAGGGCAACACACGATGCGTCATAACATAAGGGCAGAAGGCGTGACATTTTGGCGCTTCTAACATTATGGTACATTTTCCGCTTCAGGTGAATCGCCATGCTCATTACGTGTTTATTTTGAGATGCCTATATATACACAAAGACACAGAAGTTATCCACTGTTACTGTTCATTTCCCCTAAAGGTGTATTGGTTTAATCATAAACATTACAAAAGTCGAATCCAAATTTCCAAATATGTAGCTATATGCAATTATCCAAATAGCCTACATTCTAATTTAACCGCAAATTCGGATAAATTAGACATCGGCTAAATTAAATTCAACATCGTTCTTAAGCTTCGTACCCGAACACTAAGAGTAAATTAATCAGCCCACCTTGTGAAATGAGTCTCAAACAAAGGGGTTAATTATAGCCCAACAGTCTGACAAATGCATATACAAATAAATCAGGAATTACTTTTTATATTAAGTAAAGTTCAATGCATGTAGCCACAGCCGTTGAAAGCTAATCTATCACACAGTTTGTTAGATTAGGCCCGGTTCCGTTAGGCCATCTGCGTCGCATGGAAATCCAGCGGTTCGAACAGCTGCTCTCTCCAGCGTGAAGCACACGCGAGCGGTGCCATGTCAGGCCAAAACAAAATGTTTCACCTGTATTTTGGACGGGAGGTTGTACACCCCTGGTGTCTGGCAGGTAGAACCCAATTTGCTGCCGCGGGTAGCCAAATGCTCCTGATTGTGAGCTGGTGGAACGACCTGATATTAGACAAAGGCTAACATTGAAATGAGTAAATTCTCAGGAAATAATAATTGCCTTGGTGACGAAGACTACTTATTTCTGTCTGTCATAATAAATGGGGATGTAATGCAAATTAATGTTTAATGCAATATACTGGAGATGCATATTCTGGCTGTGATGGAGTTTGTGATGAAGACTTACTGACTTCTGTCATTATATGGGTAAGATACGATGCCCCCTTGACATAAAAACTTTTTTTTTTACAAAACATTTTATGAGCCTTCATCCAGATTCTAAATGCAAAAATGACTGGCTGTGAATATAAAACTGTTTGTTTAAAGTAGGGCTCAAACTCCTGGAGGGTCGCTGTGTCTGTTGGTTTTTCATGTGTTCCTGTGCTTAAGTCATTGATTGGCAAAAGAGTCTAAATTGGCTGCTGGTTGAAAGGAAATCACAAAAACGAGCAGAGACCGCGACCCTTGGCGAGTGGAGTTTGAGACTCCTGTATATACAGTAAGTAGCGGTTGTTAAGTGGGTGAGCACTAATGTGTAAATTGAAGGATCCTCAATTTACATATTGATCAGTGACCAATCTTCACTAATTATTTAATTTTGTGTTGATTGTGAGATGGCGTGAATGCCAGAACAGTAATAATCACAGCAGAAATTCCATCAGAGCCAATTTAAGGCTGTGCAATAAGTCTCACAGTATTGCAGGGAAGGCTGTTTGGAAGTGGGTTTCACAACATAAGGACTCCGTTTCCCATGAGCCCCGTTTGCATAACATTACATGGCACTTTGCAAATTAAATGTATCCAGGGCTGTGTCTGAATCAGAGCCCTATCTACTGCGCCCTGTCTCCTGCGTACAGTGCACTGGCAGAAGTATGCTGTTTAATGTGCACTGTTTAGCAGTCCGCAAAAAATATCCGCCATACTATTTTCCAACCGCACTGTGGAAGTGTCGTAAACAGGTCATAAGACGTCCCACCAGTGTTGCCATGTCCGCAGTTTTACAGCTAATTTGGGATACTTTCAATGTGCAGTCAAGGGTAAAAATGAAGTCGCAAAGCATGCACTTATTTTAAAAAGTAAAAACATGATGATTTCTATTTAAAATATGTTGGTTTCGGTTAAAAATAGCCTATAATTTGGGATAGTTTTGAGCCGCCATTTAGCTGGAAAGTCTTACAAGATCTGGCAACCCTACGCCCCACTCTTGTGCTGCCATGTCACATGTTGTTTTTGTTGTATTTGAAGGAAAACGTCAGCGAAGCTGCGCCTTATTTTTTTAAGTCTCACGACATCAAATTTATGTGACCAAAATGTTTGTGTACTTCTTGAAATGTGCTCCCGAATGTACTCAGCGAAAGCCCGGAAGTAAGTGTGTCATCCGGGTGTTTGAAGTATACTGCAATTTGAAAATTTTGTCGCCCAATCTACTCACCAAGGCTACTCAACAGTGTGGAAGAGTGCTGATTCGGACACGGCCCCAGACTGCTGCTGCACTTGTGCCAGTGAGGACAGTCTTCCACTTGGACCAAGTAGAGAAGCCAGTGTGTATTGTGTGTTATATGCTAGATTAATGTCAAACTGTGGTAATGAGGCGAGGCTTATCACAATGTGTAGGGGGTTCCCTCATGCCCAATCTGCCTTTCTAATTATATCCCATTCATTATCCTACAGTTTAATAGTTTATATGTGCTTAGCTGACCTCCATAGGACCCTCTTGGAAGCAAGGAGATAAATCTCAAGCGGCTTTATCCTGGACTCCAAATATATATTCTTACACAATGTTTTTTTTTTTTTTTTTTTTTTTTTTAAAGCAGCGAGGGGGCTGCTGGGTGCGTGATCCTGTCAGGGCCCCATGGTCTGGTATCTGTTAAAGGGTACTTCCACCGAAAAGTGCTGTGTGATTCCTAGAAGAGTAGCTGTCCTCCTGAGTAATATGAGCTCTCAGACAACTCTCTACCTGTAGTGAGAGCAGAGATATAACCCCAAACTACTGCGCATGATCCAGGTTTCTCTCTTACTGTGGACTACAAAAGCCGGGGGCTTACAGTTTATGGGCGGGTGTCAGACAACGGATGTGGATGGGACCCACGGTCTGGTATCTGTTAAGGCACTGTTCCAGTGTGTGGATGCGCCTCATGGTCTGGTATCTGTTAAGGCACTGTTCCAGTGTGTGGATGGGCCCCACGGTCTGGTATCTGTTAAGGCACTGTTCCAGTGTGTGGATGGGCCCCACGGTCTGGTATCTGTTAAGGCACTGTTCCAGTGTGTGGATGGGCCCCACGGTCTGGTATCTGTTAAGGCACTGTTCCAGTGTGTGGATAGGCCCCACGGTCTGGTATCTGTTAAGGCACTGTTCCAGTGTGTGGATAGGCCCCACGGTCTGGTATCTGTTAAGGCACTGTCCCAGTGTGCGGATAGGCCCCACGGTCTGGTACAAAAAAAGATACAAAATATCAGCATAATATAGACGTCTTTTAAGTTAGCCAACAGCATTGGAAATTCCCCTTACTGAGCTCAGGACCTAGTCAATACGATCAAAGAAAACTTTTATGATGTCACCTCAATGAAAGTTAACCAAATCAATAATGTGCTAGTTAGGTTGTAATCGTTTTGCTGCAGGCTACACACATTATCATGATCAGAGTTGGGGGTAACGTTGGTCTGGTATCTGTTAAGGCACTGTTCCAGTGTGTGGATGGGCCCCACGGTCTGGTATCTGTTAAGGCACTGTTCCAGTGTATGGATGGGCCCCATGTGCCAGTACTAACTGTGGCCGGCAGCCACAATTAGCTCTAGTGTCACTCAGAAATGGGGGGTGGGGGATTTTTCCAGTCAGCTGGGAAGACAGTGTCTCACTAATCACCAGCGACCCCTGCTGGTATATCAGGCAATTGCAAGTTGACCTGTTGAGCTGCACATGAAGTGTCTTCCTCCAAAGAAGTGGCAGCCGACATCACGAGTCAGAAGATGCTCGTCTGCCTCTCCTGAATCGATAGTGGGGGTGCAGTAGTGATCGCTGATAAATACTAATGCTCTAAGTTTAGCCAGCTAAATAATCGAATGATGGTTACTAGCTTGCCTGGGGCCTGTATCACAAAGCAGGACTCCTGAGTAAACTGCAGAGTAAAACCAGGAACAACTCTTTTCACTTCAGTCCATATTCCAGAGAGTTCTGGGCTTTAGTTAGTGCAGTTATTCAGCTAACTCAGTAATCCTGCTTTGTGATACAGATTAATCTATTGATTACTCTGTTGGAACTGCAATATTATTATTGTTATTATTATTATTAGTACTGACCTAGGATCGGGGCTCCCCTGTCTATATCCTAACCTTATTCATTATGAGCTTTGAGGCAAAACTGATCCAACATACCATGAAAACAAGAACATGGATAAAAATACTGCACAACGATGTGGATAAAAATACAGAATTTACCACCAGGTGGTGCAAAAGAAACACTCAAAGAACAACTCAAGTAATTTAGTTATTTTTCCACAAAGATTTTTCTCCAGTTCAACAGACAAGATAAAACATTACCTCATGGATGCTGTCCATGGTGCTGAACCCCCTCCACATGACTGCATATGGGTAGGGGGGTTATAGCGTACAGGGAGCGGCTACTATAGCGTACAGAGAGCGGCTACTATAGCATACAGAGAGAGGCTACTATAGCGTACAGAGAGCGGCTACTATAGCGTACAGAGAGCGGCTACTATAGCGTACAGAGAGCGGCTACTATAGCGTACAGAGAGAGGCTACTATAGCGTACAGAGAGTGGCTACTATAGCGTACAGAGAGAGGCTACTATAGCGTAAAGAGAGAGGCTACTATAGCGTACAGAGAGCGGCTACTATAGCATACAGAGAGAGGGTACTATAGCGTACAGAGAGTGGCTACTATAGCGTAAAGGGAGCGGCTACTATAGCGTACAGAGAGAGGCTACTATAGCGTACAGAGAGCGGCTACTATAGCGTACAGAGAGCGGCTACTATAGCGTACAGAGAGAGGTTACTATAGCGTACAGAGAGCGGCTACTATAGCGTACAGAGAGCGGCTACTATAGCGTACAGAGAGCGGCTACTACAGCGTACAGAGAGAGGCTACTAAAGCGTACAGAGAGAGGCTACTATAGCGTACAGAGAGAGGCTACTATAGCATACAGAGAGCGGCTACTATAGCGTACAGAGAGCGGCTACTATAGCGTACAGAGAGCGGCTACTACAGCGTACAGAGAGAGGCTACTAAAGCGTACAGAGAGAGGCTACTAAAGCGTACAGAGAGAGGCTACTATAGCATACAGAGAGAGTACAGAGAGAGGCTACTATAGCATACAGAGAGAGGCTACTATAGCGTACAGAGAGCGGCTACTATAGCGTACAGAGAGAGGCTACTACAGCGTACAGAGAGAGCCTACTATAGCGTACAGAGAGAGGCTACTATAGCATACAGAGAGAGGCTACTACAGCGTACAGAGAGCGGCTACTATAGCGTACAGGGAGAGGCTACTATAGCGTACAGAGAGAGGCTACTATAGCGTAAAGAGAGAGGCTACTATAGCGTACAGAGAGAGGCTACTATAGCATACAGAGAGAGGCTACTACAGCGTACAGAGAGAGGCTACTACAGCGTACAGAGAGAGGCTAAAAAAGCGTACAGAGAGAGGCTAAAAAAGCGTACAGAGAGAGGCTACTATAGTGTACAGAGAGAGGCTACTATAGCGTACAGAGAGTGGCTACTATAGCGTACAGAGAGGGGCTACTACAGCGTACAGAGAGAGGCTACTATAGTGTACAGAGAGCGGCTACTATAGCATACAGAGAGAGGCTACTATAGCATACAGAGAGAGTACAGAGAGAGGCTACTATAGCGTACAGAGAGCGGCTACTATAGCGTACAGGGAGTGGCTACTATAGTGTACAGGGAGTGGCTACTATAGCGTACAGAGAGCGGCTACTATAGCGTACAGAGAGAGGCTACTACAGCGTACAGAGAGAGCCTACTATAGCGTACAGAGAGAGGCTACTATAGCATACAGAGAGAGGCTACTATAGCGTACAGAGAGCGGCTACTACAGCGTACAGAGAGAGGCTACTAAAGCGTACAGAGAGAGGCTACTATAGCGTACAGAGAGTGGCTACTATAGCATACAGAGAGAGGCTACTATAGCGTACAGAGAGAGGCTACTAAAGCGTACAGAGAGAGGCTACTATAGCATACAGAGAGAGGCTACTATAGCGTACAGAGAGTGGCTACTATAGCATACAGAGAGAGGCTACTATAGCGTACAGAGAGAGGCTACTATAGTATACAGAGAGAGGCTACTATAGCGTACAGAGAGAGGCTACTATAGTATACAGGGAGAGGCTCCCGAATATATGGAATATAAATTCCATCAATCACAGCATGCTTCAAGAAGTACATGAACATTTTGGTCACATAAATATGACATGAAGCTGTTTTAAAAAAATAAGCTGACGCTTTCCTTCAATAACAACACGTGACATGGCCGCGCAAGGGTGGGACGTCTTACGACACTTCCACAGTACGGTTGGAAAATAGTATGGAGGATGTTTTTTTGCGTACTGCACGTCAGTGCACAGTAAACAGCACACGTCTGCCAGTACACTGTACACAGGAGACAGGACGCAGTAGATAGGGCTCTGATTTGTACACAGCCATAGTGAAGACCAACTCCTAGCCTCTGTGTATCCTGCTTCTCAAACCAAACTTTAAAGCTGCCAGAAATGCTATCACTCTGAATCTGCACAAATATCAGACAAGGATTGAAATCAGTTCTGCAGTTAAAATGAAAAACTGTTGGTCAATATGGATATTAATTATTATTATTATCAAGTTATTTTTTAATTCTTGTTTATCCATACTGCAGTGTCACCATGCTTTGCAGTTCAATGTGTTGAGTATTTGCACCAGGCAGCAGTCCCTATTTCTGGCTCATTATTGCATCCATATTCAGATAATCCCTTGTTTGGTATTTTACAGTATATTTAATTATTATACTGTTATGTTGCACTCAATCGCTGTTTACAAAAACATGCAAGAAATTGTTCATTATTCTGATGACAAGATAACATTTTGGCAAATTCGCAGGTCACTGTGTTAAAACGGACACACACGCATCATACTATATATCATTTTTAGATGTGATTATAAAAAAATTGCCATTTTAACAGGGTCTGCCTGGCGGACCCCAACTTTGCACGTTACATTATCCGCCAGCCAGTTCTCAATTGGGAATTTCCTGAGTTACAGAATGACCACCTCTATATGATTTTATAATGGTGCAATGTGTATCAGGGTGGCTGGGGCCGCGTGGGAACTCAATGTGCAGCAGGGACAGACTCTCTCAGAATATACCCACGAAGTTAGCCGAGGAAAGCCGAATTTCAAGAGACGCCCGTTCAAAATCAACAGTGCAAAACAAGCCATTTCGCCTCGATCACTTTTGTTAATTTTCGATGTATTCCTAATAATACAGATACAGCAGGAAAAAAATTATCACGATGCGATTCGTTAGCTGTGTTTCCCTCGGCACCGTCAGGGAGAAGCAGGCGTGGGCTTTGTAAATACATGGGGGTGCCTTCTCAGTGCACGTATATTCGCATGAGCCAGCAAACACGACTGGACGCACTCGAAGATGGACAGAAACACGAAGATTCCCCCATCGTGAAAGAACACGGCGTGGATTAACGTTGTATTATGTGCCAAAAATAATAATGAAAAACGAATGCACGCGACAAAGGCTGCGGGCAGAGACGGATCGTATATTCTTGCATTTGTTGGTGCGCTTTTCTTTTGATTGTTATTCTGGGATATATTACTTCTGCAAAAATGTGGCTCGGGTGCTGGCATCCGCTCCAAAGGAAGAACACTGATATATACACGCATAGAATCAACATAATTTAAATATGTGATTTGTATTATGCTTTACTCTGGCTACTGTTGCTCCCACCGTTGGATAGAAGGCAGGGTTTTATGGGAATTCCGAAGACATGACATGCACTCGAAAGAAGAGGAAACGCTCTTTTTTGTTCATTAAAACGTTTTTCTTTCGAGGTGCTTAAATGAAAATATCCGCAACTGACATAAGAGTCAGTGCAATGAAATACCTTCCTCGCGGGGGTTTGGTCCATTTTTACGGATTTGTCCGAACAGCTTGAATGAGACTTGTTCATTGTAGCTGATTCAGTTTATCATTGCATATATGTTTTGTTTGCCTGTTTGATTTTCCCTAAGAAAGGACGTCGAGACAGGACGTTTTTAAGATATTTTACCCACTATATGCTTCGCTGCAGCTCTGCCCGTTTCCAAGGATAGAGCTTTTTGTGTATATTATTTTATTAACTACAACTAGCCACTAAAAAGGCCTGGATCTGAATTCGCAGCCTTTTGTCTCGACCAGAGTACACGATAACCAGGTAAGACGTTGCGTTAACATTCCTGTGTCATTCTCTCACTGTTTTCCCGAGCATCATTTCAATGCAAACCTCGGCCTTCATCCGAATGCGCTCTACCTCCAAAGCCATGTACGCAATTATCTATATTGATTAGGACAACGTATCCGTGTGTGTGTAGCGTGCTATGAATGTCTATTTTATAAACATAAACACACACGCGCACACATCCCTTGCGGCACTTAAGTATTCAAATGAGCAAGTTTTGTATTGGGGGGGGGGGGTCTTAATTTATTTTAAAGATTTATCCATTTGCTGGTGGTGTTTTATAGACAGATAATGAACATTACACCTAGAAATCCTCAGATGGGAGATGGTATTACACAGACCCTGCCTTACCACTGCCGTCACGGTGAAATTTTTATCAGCGCGAGCATCTGCCCCTTGTCTGCTGTGTAAGTGAAGGTGTTCGTACAGTAATGCGGAGACACAGATCGTCAGATAAACATGACAGATGGTGTATCCATCTGTACATGTGCACTACGTTTGTGCGACGGTGTGTCTGATGTTTCAGCGTGCACATGATTTAGACATGTTTGCTTGATGGATTCCGCGTGCCCCCACCCCCCACACACAATGGGGGCTCGGTTGTTGCTGTTCCTGTCCGGTTCTTAACAATGCCCCCCCCAAACCGCGGCTCCTTCGTATTTGTACGGAACTCTGGTTCAGGAGGTTCGGTTCTGCCCTACGGGCGCTAATGCAGTTATGGACGCGGACACTGAACAATAAAAATCAGATGTACGCTTACACTTACAGCCTTTGTCCATTCATTTAACTGTTACCATCTCAAAAGACTTTATTCCTGAATTTATCTTTTGTCCGCTTTGCGGGGGATGTAGTTTTTTGTAGGGGTGCAAGTCCTCCATCTTGGCCGGGTTCTTAATCAGTTTACGCTTATCCCTGGACTACCCTGCGGTGACCCCAAGTTCACCCTGTGAGGAGTGCTCATTTCAAAGCTGTGCCAATGTTTAAGGATTTTATTATCAAACTGTCCGGTCTGCACTCCCAGCACCAGAACTGCGTTGCGTTTTAAAACAAAGCAAGAAAACAGTTCATTAAAAATATGCGGTGTTGATTTTAGTCCAAAGCCAAAAGGAATGGTGTTGTAATCAAAACAGGACTTAGCCTGTGTTTCAATCAGTGTGGCTAGTGTAATATGTGTTTGGATCAGTGTGGGTAGTGTAAAATGTGTTTGGATCAGTGTGGCTAGTGTAATATGTGTTTGGATCAGTGTGGGTAGTGTAATATGTGTTTGGATCAGTGTGGCTAGTATAATATGTGTTTGGATCAGTGTGGGTAGTGTAAAATGTGTTTGGATCAGTGTGGATATTGTATTATGTGTTTGGATTAGTGTGGGTAGTGTAATATGCGTTTGTATCAGTGTGGGTTGTGTAAAACAACATTAAAAAAAAAAAAAACATAAAAAATAAAAAATCATACTGACTACGCCTGGTACTTGAAATCGTATTTACCTTTTAGGGTCATTTTAATGCACTGGTTCCTAGTTTGAAAATGCACTAATGTACGTCGCTCTGGATAAGAGCATCTGCCAAATGGCTATAATGTAACGTAATGTAATGTAATATGTGTTTGGATCAGTGTCGCTAGTGTAATATGTGTTTGGATCAGTGTGGCGAGTGTAATATGTGTTTGGATCAGTGTTGGTAGTGTAATGTATTTGGATCAGTGTGGGTAGTGTAATATGTGTTTGGATCAGTGTGGGTAGTGTAATATGTGTTTGGATCAGTGTGGGTAGTGTAATATGTGCTGGAATCAGTGTGGCTAATGTAATATGTGTTTCGATCAGTGTGGCTAGTGTAATTTCTGTTTGGATCAGTGTTGCTAGTGTAATATCTGTTTGGATCAGTGTGGCTAGTGTAATTTGTGTTTGGATCAGTGTGGCTAGTGTATTATGTGTTTGGATCAGTGTGGGTAGTGTAATTTGTGTTTGGATCAGTGTGGCTAGTGTAATATGTCTTTGGATCAGTGTGGCTAGTGTAATATGCGTTTGGATCACTGTGGGTAGTATAATATGTGTTTGGATCAGTGTAGGTAGTGTAATATGTGCTGGGATCAGTGTGGGTAGTGTAATATGTGGTTGGATCCGTGAGGGTAGGGTAATATGCGTTTGGATCAGTGTGGGTAGTATAATATGTGTTTGGATCAGTGTGGGTAGTGTAATATGCGCTTGGATCAGTGTGGGTAGTGTAATATGTGTTTGGATCAGTGAGGGTAGTGTAATATGCGTTTGGATCAGTGTGGGTAGTATAATATGTGTTTGGATCAGTGTAGGTAGTGTAATATGTGCTGGGATCAGTGTGGGTAGTGTAATATGTGGTTGGATCAGTGAGGGTAGTGTAATATGCGTTTGGATCAGTGTGGGTAGTATAATATGTGTTTGGATCAGTGTGGGTAGTGTAATATGTGCTGGGATCAGTGTGGGTCGTGTAATATGTGTTGGGGTCAGTGTGGGTAGTGTAATATGTGTTTGGTTCAGTGTGGGTTGTGTAATATGTATTTGGATCAGTGTAGGTAGTGTAATATGTGTTTGGATCAGTGTGGGTAGTGTAATATGTGTTTGGATCAGTGTGGGTAGTGTAATATGTGTTTGGATCAGTGTGGGTAGTGTAATATGTGGTTGGATCAGTGAGGGTAGTGTAATATGCGTTTGGATCAGTGTGGGTAGTATAATATGTGTTTGGATCAGTGTAGGTAGTGTAATATGTGCTGGGATCAGTGTGAGTAGTGTAATGTGTGGTTGGATCAGTGAGGGTAGTGTAATATGCGTTTGGATCAGTGTGGGTAGTATAATATGTGTTGGGATCAGTGTGGGTCGTGTAATATGTGTTGGGGTCAGTGTGGGTAGTGTAATATGTGTTTGGTTCAGTGTGGGTTGTGTAATATGTATTTGGATCAGTGTAGGTAGTGTAATATGTGGTTGGATCAGTGAGGGTAGTGTAATATGCGTTTGGATCAGTGTGGGTAGTATAATATGTGTTTGGATCAGTGTGGGTAGTGTAATATGTGCTGGGATCAGTGTGGGTCGTGTAATATGTGTTGGGGTCAGTGTGGGTAGTGTAATATGTGTTTGGTTCAGTGTGGGTTGTTTAATATGTATTTGGATCAGTGTAGGTAGTGTAATATGTGTTTGGATCAGTGTGGGTAGTGTAATATGCGTTTGGATCAGTGTGGGTAGTGTAATATGTGTTTGGATCAGTGTGGGTAGTGTAATATGTGTTTACATCAGTGTGGGTAGTGGAATATGTGTTTGGATCAGTGTGGGTAGTGTAATATGCGTTTGGATCAGTGTGGGTAGTGTAATATGCATTTGTATCAGTGTGGGTAGTGGAATATGTGTTTGGATCAGTGTGGGTAGTGTAATATGTGTTTAGATCAGTGGGTAGTGTAATATGTGCTGGGATCAGTGTGGGTAGTGTAATATGTGTTTGGATCCGTGTGAGTAGTGTAATATGTGTTTGGATCAGTGTGGGTAGTTTAATATGTGTTTGCATCAGTGTGGGTAGTGTAATATGTGTTTGCATCAGTGTGGGTAGTGGAATATGTGTTTGGATCAGTGTGCGGAGTGCAATATGTGCTGGGATCAGTGTGGGTGGTGTAAAATGTGTTTGGATCAGTGTGGGTAGTGTAATATGTGTTTACATCATTGTGGGTAGTGGAATATGTGTTTGGATCAGTGTGGTTAGTGTAATATGCGTTTGGATCAGTGTGGGTAGTGTAATATGTGTTTGGATCAGTGTGGGTAGTGTAATATGTGTTTGGATCAGTGTGGGTAGTGTAATATGTGTTTAGATCAGTGGGTAGTGTAATATGTGCTGGGATCAGTGTGGGTAGTGTAATATGTGTTTGGATCCGTGTGAGTAGTGTAATATGTGTTTGGATCAGTCTGGGTAGTTTAATATGTGTTTGCATCAGTGTGGGTAGTGTAATATGCATTTGGATCAGTGTGGGTAGTGTAATATGTATTTGGATCAGTGTGGGTAGTGGAATATGTGTTTGGATCAGTGTGCGGAGTGTAATATGTGCTGGGATCAGTGTGGGTAGTGTAATATGTGTTTGGATCAGTATCCATATTGTAATATGTGCTGAGATCAGTGTGGGTCATGTAATATGTGTTTGGATCAGTGTGGGTAGTGTAATATGTGCTGGGATCAGTGTTGGTAGTGTAATATGTGTTTGGATCTGTGTCACTAGTGTAATTTGTGTTTGGATCAGTGTGGCTAGTGTAATATGTCTTTGGATCAGTGTGGGTAGTGTAATATGTGTTTGGATCAGTGTGGGTAGTGTAATATGTGTTTAGATCAGTGGGTAGTGTAATATGTACTGGGATCAGTGTGGGTAGTGTAATATGGGTTTGGATCCGTGTGAGTAGTGTAATATGTGTTTGGATCAGTCTGGGTAGTTTAATATGTGTTTGCATCAGTGTGGGTAGTGTAATATGTGTTTGGATCCGTGTGAGTAGTGTAATATGCATTTGGATCAGTGTGGGTAGTGTAATATGTATTTGGATCAGTGTGGGTAGTGTAATATGTGTTTGGATCAGTATGCATATTGTAATATGTGCTGAGATCAGTGTGGGTCAGGTAATATGTGTTTGGATCAATGTTGGTAGTGTAATATGTTTTTGGATCTGTGTCACTAGTGTAATTTGTGTTTGGATCAGTGTGGCTAGTGTAATATGTCTTTGGATCAGTGTGGCTAGTGTAATATGCATTTGGATCAGTGTGGGTAGTATAATATGCGTTTGGATTAGTGTGGGTAGTGTAATATGTGGTTGGATCAGTGAGGGTAGTGTAATATGCGTTTGGATCAGTGTGGGTAGTGTAATGTATTTGGATCTGTGTGGGTAGTGTAATATGTGTTTGGATCAGTGTGCATATTGTAATATGTGCTGGGATCAGTGTGGGTCATGTAATATGTGTTTGGATCAGTGTGCATATTGGAATATGTGCTGGGATCAGTGTGGGTAGTGTAATATGTGCTGGGATCAGTGTGCATATTGTAATATGTGCTGGGATCAGTGTGGGTCATGTAATATGTGTTTGGATCAGTGTGGGTAGTGTAATATGTGCTGGGATCAGTGTGGGTAGTGTAATATGCATTTGGATCAGTGTGGGTAGTGTAATATGTGTTTGGATCAGTGTGGGTAGTGTAATATGTGTTTGGATCAGTGTGGGTAGTGTAATATGTGCTGGGATCAGTGTTGGTAGTGTAAGTGTTCAAGCTGCTAGTTTAATACTTGTAAGGTTACTTATTGGCTTACTGTTGTACACGTCAATCATCGATATCGTGTGGTAACCCCCCCCCCCCCCCCCATCCAAAAAAATAAATAAATAAAAAATAATACTGACTACGCCTGGTACTTGAAATCATATTTACCTTTTAGGGTCGTTTTAATACACTTGTTCCTAGTTTGAAAATGCACTAATGTACGTCGCTCTGGATAAGAGCGTCTGCCAAATGACTATAATGTAATGTAATACAGATCCTTTCCAAAAAATTAGAATATCATGGAAAAGTTGTTTTTTTTCCATAATTCCATTCAAAAAGTGAAACTTTCATAGATTATAGATTCATTACACACAAAGTGAAATATTTCTAGCCTTTATTTGTTTCATTTTTCATAATTTTGGCTTACAGCTCCAGAAAACCCCCAAAACAGTATTTCAAGAAATTAGAATAGTGTGTTGAAAATCAGCATTTACTTCAGTTATTTCAGAGAATGAGTGGAGTGGCTTGACTCGAGGAATCCGACAGTTGTAGCCCATGTCCCGGATACGTCTGTACGTGGTGATTTTTGAAGCACTGACTCCAGCCTCAGTCCACTCCCTCTGCATCTCCGCCAAATTTTGGAATCGTCTTTGCTTGACAATCCGCTGAAGCCTACGGTCATCTCTTTTGCTTGTGCACCTTCTCCTGCCACATTTTTCCCTTCCACTAAACTTTCTATTGATATGCTTGGACACTGCACTCTGTGAACAGCCAGCCTCCTTAGCGATTGTGTGGCTTACCCATCTTCTGGAGGGTGTCAATGATGGTCTTCTGGCCAATTGTCAAGTCTGCAGTCTTCCCCATACTGAACCAAACTGAGATAAACTTTGCAGGTGTTTTGAGTAAATTAGATGATAGTGTGACACTCAGTCTAAAACATTCATTCTCTGAAATAACTGAAGTAAATGCTGATTTTCAACACACTATTCTAATTTCTTGAAATACTGTTTTGGGGGGTTTTCTGGAGCTGTAAGCCAAAATTATGAAAAATGAAACAAATAAAGGCTAGAAATATTTCACTTTGTGTGTAATGAATCTATAATCTATGAAAGTTTCACTTTTTGAATGGAATTATGGAAAAAAAAACAACTTTTCCATGATATTCTAATTTTTTGGAAAGGATCTGTATGTGTTTGGATCAGTGTCGCTAGTGTAATATGTGTTTGGGTCAGTGTGGGTAGTGTAATATGTGTTTGGATCAGTGTGGCGAGTGTAATATGTGTTTGGATTAGTGTGGGTAGTATAATATGTGTTTGGATCAGTGTGAGTAGTATAATATGTGTTTGGATCAGTGTGGCTAGTGTAATATGTGTTTGGATCAGTGTGGGTAGTGTAATATGTGTTTGGGTCAGTGTGGGTTGTGTAATATGTATTTGGATCAGTGTGGGTAGTGTAATATGTGTTTGCATCAGTGTGGGTAGTGTAATATGTGTTTGGATCAGTGTGGGTAGTGTAATATGTTTTTATCAGTGTGGGGAGTCTAAAATCCCTGTAGACAAGCCAATGGATGTTGTATAATGATTACATTTTGTGGTGGGCTGTGTGTTGTACATGCTTCAAACCTCACTAAATACACAGAGAAAAGCAACCACACTGTGTCTGG
This sequence comes from Synaphobranchus kaupii, assembly GCA_029718625.1. Classification (NCBI taxonomy): domain Eukaryota; kingdom Metazoa; phylum Chordata; class Actinopteri; order Anguilliformes; family Synaphobranchidae; genus Synaphobranchus; species Synaphobranchus kaupii. Next base: position 10,921,559 of record CM056380.1, read on the forward strand.
ACACAATTCACAGAAATTTCACGTGTATAACTATATTAAGCAATTTGAAGTCGACTAAAGGATGGGTATTATTTTAAACACTGGTCTCAGTGTAACAGCACAGGGGGAATTGAAATGTGATTGATTTTCATGTAAAGGTCCACCCTCCTCCAGAGGTGTAAAATTCAGGTTCAGAAAGTATTTGGTTCCAATCAGCCTTGATTTGCTAATTAGCACAATTCTTCAGCCAGGTGGTAGAACTAATTAGTGAAATCAGCTGGCTGAGTTAATGGGTGGAAGAAACACACAGCAGGACTTTTACTTTCTGACGCCTGGACTTCACACCTCCCTTTCTGACGCCCTCCTCACCTGTTCCCAGTCCCTTGGACAACATGCAGGTGCAAAATTGCATGGCCGTGGTCGTTCATGCCTTACGACACTGCTCAGTGGATAATTAACCTTGCCAGTCACTGTGAAATTCATCTTTCAAATTGCACACTGTGCTGTAGCAATCTCACTCTAAGGACTCCCTTATGCAATGGCACTTCCATGTTTTTCACCAAATAATATTTTTGAGTGGAGCATATTTCATAAAATGCAGGAAATTCAATTCCTACATAATTTCCCCACACATTATTTTACTGGGGTTGCTAACCTAAAAACGCTCTTTCAGGGCAGACCTCAGCCATTGCTGCTGCTCTGTGCCTGCAGGGGTCCAATGCTTTTTACAATCTTTAAATTCTTTCATTCTCAGTGAATGCTCTGTATCTACATATATCCTTCTATGAACACAGTGAAAGTTCACCAAACAGGAGCACTGGCTAGTCTCCAGGAGGCTGGAATGTGCTGCCAAATTATGACCACTGGTAACCCACCTCCAAGCAAAGTGAACCGAATAAGACATTAATATTCACACGGCATAAGACTTTGTATCAGCTTAAGCCATTGTGTCCATGTGTACAATAACTGTGAACAAACCCACTTTTAGCAAAAGGGAATTTTTGCATAATGGTCATTTTTTCATTCAAAATAACTGACCCTCTGCTATTTTAATGGGGAAATTGTCTGAATTCTTGTGACATAAATGTCATTTTGGTAGCGTAAGTGTTCTGTGTGATCCTGTCATGACCCGTCTGCACCTCGTCATAAGTGGAGTTTTGCTCTGGCATCACTATGATTTGTAATATGGGAATAATGCCCAAATTAAAGGGCTTTTTTTTTTTAGACGGAGGCCTGGGTCCAATAAGCAAAAAAATGGAATATTCGTTTTTATGGCCAAAATTGAGAATAAAAATTGATTGAATACAGGCCAATACAAATGAACCATTTCCCTATTCCTGGAAAATCACTTATTCACCTGTTTACAAATAAAGACAAGCATTTGCTTTCTAGCCTTCAGAAGCACAACTCATTTGAGTGTTACTGAGCACCTCAAAATTGTGCATGTGCGGAAAAATTTGTGCTTGATCGAACTGTTGGTGAAGGTCAAAAACTTAAAACTTGCAATTAATTGTAAGTCAAAAGGACAAATGTGGACTGAATCCTTGCCAGAATCTATAATTCCATATAAAAATACTACAATGTAATGTAATAGAAATACAAAATTCATTCATGTCTTTTTTCTTTTGTGGGGTGGGGGGACGAGGGACAAATTCTCTCACACCCCCACTCTCGACTCACGTGCACGCACAGTGCGCACACGGGAAAAAATGGGTGTAAGGCCTCGTAGCTTAGCAACAGGCATGGTAATTAGCGTGACAGAAGCTGGCTCTGTTGTGTGTGGGGGAAACAGCTGATCTGCTTTACCGGGGAAAAGGAGGGTTTCCCACCAGACGCTCAGAGGCGGCACTCTCCCGAGCTTATTGAGTCACCTGCTGTGGTGGGAAGAGATTGCGGCATCAGACTCTGGATGTTGTGTGCGTTTCTGAGGTTGGAATGAACCGGCAATATTAGGGTATTCCCTACCCTGGTCCTGGAGAGCCACAGGGTCTGCTGGGGTCCCCAACCCTGGTGCTGGAGAGTTGCAGGGTTTGCTGGGGTCCCCAAACTTGGTCCTGGAGAGCCACAGGGTCTGCTGGGGTCCCCAACCCTGGTGCTGGAGAGACACAGGGTTTGCTGGGGTCCCCAAACTTGGTGCTGGAGAGACACAGGGCCTGCTGATTTTGAGACCTACGAAACCAGGTGAAGTGAGTTAACTGTGTAAATGTACTCTTTACACAATCAAAAACTTAATGGATCTAAGTGTTAAAGCACAGCAAATACCAGCAGACAATGTGGTCGTCCAGTCTTGTGAGTGATGAGGTGGGATTACACCACTATGGTGACACCTGCAGAGTCAGTGGCGCCAGCTGAACTCTTGCTCTCTCAGTAACAGACCACAGGGCTGAAATGCACTGTTTTAACGGCACACTCTGCTCTCTCAGTATCAGACCACAGGGCTGAAATGCACTGTTTTAACGGCACACTCTGCTCCCTCAGTATCAGACCACATGGCTGAAATGCACTGTTTTAACGGCACACTCTGCTCCCTCAGTATCAGACCACATGGCTGAAATGCACTGTTTTAACGGCACACTCTGCTCCCTCAGTATCAGACCACAGGGCTGAAATGCACTGTTTTAACAGCACACTCTGCTCCCCAGTATCAGACCACAGGGCTGAAATGCACTGTTTTAACGGCACACTCTGCTCCCTCAGTATCAGACCACATGGCTGAAATGCACTGTTTTAACGGCACACTCTGCTCCCTCAGTATCAGACCACAGGGCTGAAATGCACTGTTTTAACAGCACACTCTGCTCCCCAGTATCAGACCACAGGGCTGAAATGCACTGTTTTAACGGCACACTCTGCTCCCTCAGTATCAGACCACATGACCACTCCATCCTCCTTCAAAGGCTGGGGCAGCTGGGTGTTGAGGGCACCGCACTTGACTGGTTCACCTCATACCTCTCTGGCAGACAACAATTCATCTCTCTCTCCGGTCACACCTCCTCCCTTTCCCCTGTCACGCAGGGGGTCCCCCAGGGCTCGGTCCTCGGGCCCCTGCTCTTCATCTGTTACATATTTCCCCTTGGTCACATCATCCGCAAATTTAACATGGACTTCCACTGCTACGCCGACGACACTCAGATTTACATTAGCACAAAATCCACTCAGAACCCACCCCTCACCCACATTAATACCTGCATCTCCACAATTAAAACCTGGCTGACCCATAATTTCCTCAAACTCAACAGTGACAAAACTGAACTCCTACTCATTGGCACCAAATCCACACTTTCAAAGACCGGCCTCATCTCACTCACCATCGATGACTCAACCATCACTCCCTCCCCCCTGGCACGCAACCTTGGTTTCATCCTTGACCCCACCCTCTCCTTTGTCCCCCATGTCAGCTCTGTCATCAAGACCTCATACTTCCACCTCCGCAATATTGCCAAAATCAGACACTGCCTCTCCCCCTCTGCTGCTGAAAACCTCATTCACGCCTTTATCTCCTCCCGCCTTGATTATTGCAACTCCCTTCTCACTGGCATCACCTCCCACTCCCTCCATAGACTCCAAATGGTCCAGAACTCCGCTGCCCGTCTACTCACTCACACCCGGTCCCGTGAACACATCACCCCTGTACTCCAATCTCTTCACTGGCTCCCCATCAAAGAGCGCATTAACTTTAAAGTTCTCCTCCTCACCTTTAAAGCCCTCCACAGCCTGGCCCCCCCCTACCTGACTGACCTCCTCCTGCCCCTCCGCCCCACCCGAACCCTCCGCTCTTCCGCCACCACCACCCTCTTCATACCATTTTCCAAACTCAAAACCTTTGGCGATCGAGCCTTTTCCAGGACTGCACCCCGACTCTGGAACTCACTCCCACAAACCGTCAGAGACTCACCCACACTCCCCATTTTCAAATCCCGGCTAAAAACATTTCTTTTCTCCCAAGCCTACAACCTCCCCTACCCCTAAATGACCCTCCTCCGTTTCTCCTCCCACTCTAACCATCTGCTCAGCCTCCCCTCTTCTTCTCTCTCTTCTCCTCTCACCCCGTCCACCATGTTATTTTCTGTGATTTTTGTACGTGTTTATTTACTGTCCCAGTTGTTTTTTGTTTATTTTGTGTGTTCCACCAGCTAGTTACTTCACCTTCATCTCATTTGTTACCATCTCTCCTTTTGTCTTGTTGTCTTTTGTGTTTCTGTTCCCCCCTCTCAAATTCTGTAAGCGACCTTGGGTTCTGAAAGGCGCTATATAAATAAAATGTATTATTATTATGGCTGAAATGCACTGTTTTAACGGCACACTCTGCTCCCTCAGTATCAGACCACAGGGCTGAAATGCACTGTTTTAACAGCACACTCTGCTCCCCAGTATCAGACCACAGGGCTGAAATGCACTGTTTTAACGGCACACTCTGCTCTCTCAGCAGTGTCATAAGAGTGTAAGAAATGTTTCCAATTTCCAGCCATTTTAACCTTTGTGCTAACGTTCAGTTCACAAGCCATATGGCATCAAATCGCTTCTGTGGTCAGCCTTATAATCATGTTCAAAAGTTTTAAGACTTTTTTTCCCCACCCTGCCTGGCTCCTTTTACAGAGGGTAATGTGCTGAAGGAGTTAATCTTCTTAATTCATCCGTCAAATCTCGTTTTTCCTCTGCTTAATTCTGGGGATTCCCCGTTGTTATTTATTTCAGACCGCATTCGATGTTTTTGCCTGTAAAGGCCAGTCTATCTTCATTTTTTTCACACCTGTCTGGGTTTGTCGTGAACTGTGCAAAATAAATGGGACTGTGTCGGTATGCAGTGTACCAGGAGGGTATTGATACTCTCGGTCATTCAAAGACTTCATTGCATTTGACATCCGGTCCATGTCAGGTTCTTTCCTCTACAGGTTGCATCATGTCAACTGATTGCTTTTATGAGGATCATAATTGATCACAGGGTGGTACAGTGATGCAGTGGTTAGTACTGTCGCCTCACAGCAAGAAGGTACTGATTTCGAATCCCGGCCGAGGGCCTTTCTGTTTGGAGTTTGCATGTTCTCCCTGTGTCCGTGTGGGTTTCCTCCAGGTACTCCGGTTTCCTCCCACAGTCAAAAGACATGCAGGTTAGGTGAATTGGACACTCTAAATTGCCCGTAGGTATGAGTGTGTGTGTGAGTGAATTGTGTGTGTGCCCTGTGATGAAGTGGCCTTGACCAAGTTCTGTTTGTTTTTTTTGAGTTCATACCTGTAACCTGGTTGAATTTGTGTTTGCAGGCCCTGACACCGAACAAGGAGGGGAGGAGGGTCCAAAAGAAAGGGGGGGTTGATAGGAAGAAAATGGGGCAATGCAGAAGGGACGGCCCACGTTCTCTGTGAGCGGAAGAGGAAAGGCAGCCACGAGGACGGAGGAGAGAGCAGCGGGAGGAGGAGGAGGAGGTGAAGGGGAGGTGGCGGAGGTGGCTCGGAGACGGAAGGACGGCGATACGGAGGTCGCGGGATGGCCAACGGGAGTGAGAGTGCTGTCGGCGACGACCTCGGCAGCCCCCCGGCGGGCGGGGCGACAGGCGGTGCGACGGGTGCGCTCTCGGCTGCGCCCACCTACGCCAAGCTGGTCCTGCTGGGCCTGATCATCTGCGTGAGCCTGGCGGGAAACCTGCTGGTGTCGTTGCTGGTGCTGCGCGACCGCGCCCTCCACAAGGCCCCCTACTACTTCCTGCTGGACCTGTGCCTGGCCGACACCATCCGCTCGGCCGTCTGCTTCCCGTTCGTCCTGGTGTCCATCCGCAGCGGCTCAGCCTGGACCTACAGCGTGCTCAGCTGCAAGGTGGTTGCCTTCATGGCCGTGCTCTTCTGCTTCCATGCCGCCTTCATGCTCTTCTGCATCAGTGTCACGCGCTACATGGCCATCGCGCACCACCGCTTCTACACCAAACGCATGACCTTCTGGACTTGCGTGGCCGTGGTCTGCATGGTGTGGACGCTGTCTGTCGCCATGGCGTTCCCGCCCGTCTTCGATGTGGGCACCTACAAGTTCATCCGCGAGGAGGACCAGTGCATCTTCGAGCACCGCTACTTCAAGGCCAACGACACCCTGGGCTTCATGCTGATGCTGGCCGTGCTGATCCTGGCCACTCACGTGGTCTACATGAAGCTGCTGCTCTTCGAGTACAAGCACCGCAAGATGAAGCCTGTGCAGATGGTTCCCGCCATCAGCCAGAACTGGACCTTCCACGGGCCCGGCGCCACGGGTCAGGCGGCGGCCAACTGGATCGCGGGGTTCGGCCGGGGCCCCATGCCGCCGACCCTGCTGGGGATCCGCCAGAACCTGCACAACCAGCACCGGCGGCTGTTGGGGATGGAGGAGTTCCGAGCGGAGAAGCGCCTGGGCCGGATGTTCTACGTGATCACGCTGTGTTTCCTGGTGCTCTGGTCGCCCTACATCGTGGGCTGTTACTGGCGCGTGTTTGTCAAGGCCTGCACCATCCCCTACCGATACCTCTCCACCACCGTGTGGATGAGCTTCGCCCAGGCCGGCGTCAACCCCATCATCTGCTTTGTACTCAACAAGGACCTGAAGAAGGGCCTGGTGACCCGTCTGCCCGCCTGCTGCAGGACTAAGCCGCGGCCGCCCAGAGAGCCTTACGGTGTCATGTGACCAGGGAGGGGAGGGGCTTGGGTAGGTCAGGCTGTGGATTCACATTCTTTCGATTTTTTGAATTATTTTTTTTTGTTTTCTTTGGGAGGGTGGGGGGGTCTGGGTATTGGGGGGGAGGGGGCAGCCGAGGGACTGCCATGTTGAAAGTGTAGAAGTGCTTTAGAAAGAGAGAGGAGGGTTTAACAGAAGTTGGTCTGTATTGGCTGTTTTGCTGACTCACTCAGACTGTTTTCTAAGGAAAGAAAAAGCCAGTTCTCCTTACTTAATGTCCCTCATTTGCTTTCATCAAGGCCAGTTTTGATGAATCAAACGCATACGAGGAGGTTATTGTCTTCTTGAAGTCAAGGTGCAAATAATCAGCTGCATCAAAGCCGTAAGCACTACAAACCGCTTTGTGTGACGCTGCTGGAATTGCCTGGCTAAGTTGGAGGTACAACTTAAATAGTACCAAATCCCTTAGAAGATTTTCCCAAAGTGATTTTTATCTGAAAATAAGTTTTGCTGTATGTTTGCAAAGAATAAGGGAGTCATGTACTTGCAGAGAAAGTGTTCTGTTTGAGAACCGGATGTTTCACTTATATTTATTGCAAACAACTGATATGACTTATTTATCACAAGAAAATTGAAATACAAAACAAAAATGCTAAATTACTCAAACAGAATAAAATCAAAGCCCTCATGAAATCATAATAAGAGGGCTTTGTTTTAGGGAAAGTGGGGAGTATGGTTTAGTAAACCTGTTGGTGGTTGAATCCCTCCAGGGAATTACTGCACTTCAATCCCAGGGCCCTGTTCCTCGTAGCTGGCTAACTGCTCTGAGTAAAACCTGGAACAGTGTTTTTGCTAGTTCATATGTTCCATATTCGGGGTTTTTCCGGGTTTTACTCGGTGCAGTTAGCCAGCTACAATGAACAGAGCCCTGGAATTCTTCAGTGGTCTGTAAACACAGCCAAATCCAAATGAAAATTCGAATTTCAACTGCCACCTGGGTCTCTGGTTAGGGTCAGATCTGGAAAAGCAGTTCGAGAAAGAAATCATACGAGTGGAAGCCTTCATCTGTTACTCACAGAAATGTAGGCAAAGTTCTGATTTTGGGCAAAACTGAACACCAGGTCGCAGGAGTAGATATGGATTATGGAGTTAGAGATACGGTTCCCACTACGGTTCTCCTACTTAAATATGTTGAAAATGAATCTCCAGTGTAGTAATATTGACTGGGCTTAGCAGCAAACACACTGCACTGATACATTAACACCCATTTCTGATACACAAAATGCACAACTGGGAAAGACTCACGGTATTGATTCCTTCTAGAATGCCAAGAAAGCGAAATATCTTTCTTACATTAGATTCAAAGCTGAACAAAGGGGAAAGGAGTTGGAGACGGTAGAGCTGAAGTTTTATAAAATGCCAAGCTCGAGAGCTTTAGCATTTGGAATGTGAGGTGGTCAAACAGCCCTGGATCAAAAAACAGAAATACTTTCTCACAGATTACTAAAATATGCAGTTTTTAGAAGAATGTGTAAGTGTGAAATAAAATGCACTGTTTTTAGAAAGGACTGAATTTCAGTTTGAAAGTAAGGAAGAGACAATGACTAAAGGGTTTCTGCGTGTCAACTTTAGGCGAAGGTGTATTCATTCTAGGTAAGATTTAAAAATGAGGTATTTCAATACTTGAATATATAACTTGAAAAGGAAATATTCACTCTTAAAACCATTCGAGTGCAGTCTAGTGAGCTGCTATTGAGAGCTCACGAAAACACTTTTTTAAGTTTTAAGTAAACGGGACGAAAACCGAGAATTGGTCTCGTCGTATTTTGCACACATGATTGATGACCAATTGTTTTTTGCAGTGAGGTTTTGATGATACTCGAAGAACTAACGAGCTGGGACCACAGATATTCTATGTGCAAACCAGATAGCCAACTCCTGAATAAGTTCCCTCAGTCCCCTGTACTACCCTGTTCTACTAAGTCCTGGGGTTTTCTGTCTGCAACCACACCCCTACATGAATATTAATAACAAGCCAGAAAATCTGAAAATGTAACTGAATTAATTTAGGTTTAAGTACCTTCTCAAGGGTACACTGGCAGTTGGGAATCAAACCTATGAACAACAAGCCCAGTTACCTTTACACTATGCTACGCTACCACCGCAAACAGTGATCGACACAGAACTGCCAACGTGCAAGACAATGGAGCTGGTGATCTGGTTAGTAACAACAATCTGTGGTGGTTCCCATCCATAGACCGTGGTGTGAAGATTGTTCAGTTCAGTGGTGAATGTTAAAGAGCGTCCCTCCTTTGCTAATTTTCTGCTCTTTTATGTTGCAAAAAAACCCAAAAAAAACAGACACCCCGTAAAGAGTTCTGCGCTGTGGCCTTACATCCTTACATTGCCAAAAGGGAGATGGTATTTACACACAGCAGCTTCAGACTGTATGTCTGTGTGTTACCTGTAACATGATTTCAAAAGGATGGATAAAATATGAATGACTCAAATTACTAAAATTTGTTTATATTTTGAGTTTTGGGCAGAATGTATCCACCAACAAAATACAATTTCCATATTGGTGACACAAGCATACGGTTTTGCATGTGGAGAGGAAGAGACTTTGTGGAACACAGAACTGAGGTCTGCGCGGATTTAACAGTGGGAATTACCACAATCTTTCTTTCAGATGTTTTTAAGGTTTTTTTTCATTTCCGTTGGGGAGGGGGCTGAGGTAAAAGGTGTTGGGGAGTGGGTGGGGGTTGATGGGTGGGATAGGGGAGGTAAGGAGGGGTATGGGTGTGTGTTTCTAATACAAAAAAAATGCCTGTTTGAACATTTTTGTAAACTGAAAAAAAAAAAAAGTAATCGGGCATAATATCTTTTGTAAATTAAGTGTGATTCTGATACCATTTAATGTGTATTAGACAGACCACGAAATAATTTCAAGAACTGTTAAAAAAAGAAAAAAAAGAAAAAAAGGTTCTGATCAATACTTTTTTCCACGCATGTGTGTGTGTGTGTGTGCGTGTACGTGCGTGCGTGTTGGACAATTGATCGGCTTGAAAATAGAGGGTTTGGGATAAACCAAAGGACGTTTGAATATAACATGCAAAACCACAAGCCACAAACAGTACGAAACGGGGTGGGAAATGGATGTTTTTCGCCACAGCTCTTGCTAATCTGACGTAGTGAATTATAGGTAGGGGTACATTATATCAGCATGTACCTGTATCTCAATTCTGCAGGTAGTAAACAGAATTTACACTTTGGGTCCCATCCCATGAGCTGCCACTCAAAGAGAGCAATCATCAGTCACATCACAACGTGACAATATCAAAACTATTTACATTCTATAGTCCTTGCCTTCCATCCATTTTTTTTTTTTTAACAAATCTCATTGCATCAGAAACCTATTCGCGGTTTCCTTAGTGATGAGCACAACAGATTTGGTGCCTATAGGTGAAAATAATTTGACAGAAATCTACGGTGAAATAAAATTTCCACTCAGCTCAGTCTCCAGAGCCGGACAACAGAAGGTTCTGCCGAGGAACGGAACAACGACAGTCGGGAATTTCATTCGTTTCCCGTTTGTGGCTCTAAAAAAAAGAATGAGGCAGGTTGTTTAATCCGAAAAAGAAAAGCAACCTGGAACGTGGTTGGGTGGGGAGGGGAGGGGCGGGGGGCGGAAGAGAGATTCTGATCTTTTTTCTGTACTGTATATTTTAAGTGGTTTTTTTCCCCCACTTGATAATAAAAGTCTACTTTTGATGCACTTGACTGCGCGAATGTGTGTTTTGTGTTCGATTTTGACTTTGTCCTGCCAACTGGATCACCGTCTCTGACGTCACTTACAGCCCCGCCCCATGAACCTGAAGCTGTTTTTACAAGATGGTAATTCAACTGTCTAACACGGAATATATTTTAATAATGGGTGCGTCATAGCCACACAGAGTGGGTCATAGCTAGTGTTTCAGGGAGCTGTAAGAAGCAGTGCTCTGTAGGAATGAATCTATCCTGTCTCCTCAGTGACCCTCACTCATTCCACCCAATAACAGATCCATACAGCAACTAGAGAGTTATAAAACTAAAGTATTCCTTGTCTGAGGGCACACCTTTTTCCCATTTCCTTTGAACCTTTTGTTTGAATAGAAAATGTTTTACTGGGGAGAATGAGGAGAGCAGATAAACAGGCCTGAAAGGCTGAAAGAGCACAACAGCAATGGAGGGTCAACAGGGCTTGTGGGGGTCACATACACAACACGTGCCAATTAACTGTCGTGGTGTTTTTTCACTTTTAAATGTGAAGGCCAAGAAATCTGAGTACACACAAAAGACTATTCAAACAAGCAATATGGCCACAAGATAACTCTATAGACAGGCACCACTGCCTGAATCTAAATAAAGCCTTGAGTGATGTAGTGAAATGTATTTCAATTCATTTTGTGTGGGCTGATTGACATAGCAGTGCATTTATGATTTTCCTTTGACTCCACTGTAATGACCACCACCAATTTGTAGATTATTTTTAAATAAAGTGTTGATATGGTTCCCTTTTCCAAGTTTAACTGAAATGGATAGAGCATCATTCATTTAAAATGTACAAATCTCACCTTTTTTTCCCTTTTTTTTTTTAAACAACTACTGCTATCCCTCACATTAGACAATTACACAGCATCTCCCATCACCATAGAAACAGTCTTCTTTCACAAACATGTAAATGTCTGAATCAGGAGATGCATGTAGGTGGAGATTCAGTATTTGTACTCTCTCAAGCCTTCAAAAGTTTACTCTTAAGGACACGTTTCATCTTCCCCCCCCTGGAACATTTTGATTTGTGTGCCGGATTGACGCTGATGTCAGAAAGTGAAACTCTGGGGTGTCTCAGTGGTGTAGCCTCTAAGTGCACATTGCGAGCCGCGACGTCGGCGGCTCCAATCTGGCCGTGCGACCCTCGACCCCCCCCACCCCACTCTTGCTCCCATTCTTCCTGTCTCACTACACTGTGTTGTCCAATAAAGCTGAAAAAGCCATAAAAGCCTAAACAAATTTGAACAAAAATAACAGTAGACACTGCTGCAAGGAACCTGTGGATATCAAAGCAAAGAGTCTGAAAAAGACAGACTGAACCATTATGAACAAAACAGCGCCATCTAGTGCCATAAGCAATGGGGTCTGTTTATGTTCGGCACAGCCAGTACCCGGGGCAGCGCCGCAGGCCCACTGAAGGCTGCTGGACTGGAACCAGAGAATTAAATTAGAATTTATCGACAGCACAACTTACTCGGAATAAAATGTTTAAGTAAAGAATAAAATAAGTGATGGAAATCTTTCCATCTGTACACCAATTAATAATCTTTGTAAGAGCAACAAGGAATAAGGCAAGCCATGTGCGTAGAACCAAAGGGCCAAGACTGGGCTTTCGTTTTAAAGCTCACTTCCTGGTTGGGCTGGGAGCGGCAATTGTGCCGTTGCTCACTAGTGCCACTGCGATTGGCTCCAGTCTAGGTCTTTCACCATGTAAGTCAATAGCAGCAATGTGGTCAAAATACTCAGTCAATAAATTTTTCCCACAAAAAAATGTAATTGCCATAGGTGCCTTTCCTTCATCTAATGCCTCTAATGCATGTGCAGATTTTTTTAAATATTGTGTCGTTTGGACAGGGCATTAACATTTGTTCAGGACCAATCATTACTGTGTCTCACTGTTTCATCTTACTGTAGTGTCTATCACCTTACTGTATTGTCATACTGTTCTGTCCTATTGTCCTACTGTGCCAATGTCCATTTTTATCATGATTTGTAGACCTTGTACAGCACTTTGGTCAGCTCCTGGAGTTTTTAAATGTGCTTTATAAATAAAATGACTTGACTTGACAATCAGAGGGACAGGTCGAGTCCTCTTCGGCTCCACGGAGCAGACGCAGTTTGTACAAACTGGCGGCGAAAAATGCATACGGAGCTTCAATTAGGTTTTTACGAGGCCGTGGGAAGGCAATGGGTGATGTCACAGACTGTATGGACAAAGTCACTATGGCGTAGACCAGGAAAGAGCTAACGAGGACAACGTAACCTAATTAAGTCCTAAGAAAGCCCTTAGTAATGAACTGGGATTCACTTAATGTGTTAATATGTGGTTTATTAGGCCACTGCAAACAAGTGCGAAAAAGTATTGTGTACATGTACTGTTTTACTATGGTGACAATTGTCATCATTTAGTTCAAAAACTCATTCATTTCCACTCATGTATGAAGAAATGGAAACATTAGAGCAAATACACTTGTACTGATGTACTGTGTGTTTTTTATTTTTATTTTTATTATTCCTGGTGAACAAAGCCAGACCACTGGTTTTATTAAGTGGAGCTGCTTGAGCCAAGCAACAAGTCAGCTTAAGAATAATTTATTGTTTCACAGATCTAAACACAGAACACAACATATGCGGTTAGCGGAGCTTCTGGTGAGGTTTAAGATTACAGCACAGTTATGAATCCTAACAAAAGCATTAACGACGGCATTATCCATCCTTTAAAAAAATCATTGCTCATTTGACTTCACATTATATTACTTTATTATTATATTTTACGCTTAGAAAGAGGCCAGGATATGCAGATTTGGAGAAATTCCATCCGAAGTTAAAGTGTTGGCTGCCAGATTACGTACAGTAGACTACTCACCCTCCTCAGCTGTGCACAGTGTACCATTTGTGGGGTTTTGCCAATCCTGGCCACCCTGGACTCTTCCTTTTTACTAACACATTTACTAACATTTATTACTGTCAATATACCATCGACAATATCTTTTCAAAATATTCATAATACAGCTATAATTCATCCAGCATTTGCAACTGCAGCACAATCCAAGGTGTTACCAGAGTGTGTAATATATTAATGCATCAGAAATATACAGTAATATATGAGTGCAGGTTATGAATCATAAATATACAGCAGTATACGAGTGCAGGTTTTGCATTATAAATATACAGTAGTGTAGTTGTCGGTGGGCAGGAAGTGAAAGGAAGTGCTTGTCCCCTGGAAGTGATGCTGCATTGCTGTACGGCGTGACTTCCATGCACGGCTCGCGGAGTGCGGTGTGGGGGGGGGGGGGGGGGGTACTGGAGCGCTCGACGCAGCGGCCTGCATGCGCTAACCAGGATGGCGGGAACACTCACCTCAGGGCAGATGGATTTACGCCCCCACCAGCCAGCTCTGGTCATTCAAAATGACTGGATGACAATCAATGGAAACTCAAGGTTTTTTTTTTGGTTTTTTTGGGGGGGGAGGGGGGGGGGGTGTTTCCTGCTTCTAAATTACCTGCGCTCGCAACAGCGCTCGCCCAACTCTGTGGGGGGGGGGGGGGTCTCCACTAAAAATTGATTGTGCAAAGCAGGAAAACATGCTGGACTGTGAGCTTTAGGGGAAGACCCTCCATTCCTGGGGAATATAATTTTGCAGTCTGTTTGCGGTTGTTGGGGCCTGTTGAGGCCTGATGGCGGTTGTTGGGGCCTGATGGCGGTTGTTGGGGCCTGATGGCGGTTGTTGGGGCCTGATGGCGGTTGTTGGGGCCTGATGGCGGTTGTTGGGGCCTGATGGCGGTTGTTGGGGCCTGATGGCGGTTGGTTGTTGGGGCCTGATGGCGGTTGGTTGTTGGGGCCTGATGGCGGTTGTTGGGGCCTCTTTGCTGTTGTACTCCAGAAGGTGCTAGATTGAGAGGCAGTTAAGCTGTGCAGAGCAGGAGGCCCTTGTTTGTGTGCGGGAGGGTAGCGGGGGGGGAGGGGGGTCACTTCTGCTCCCGCCGCCAGACGATGACCATACCCGAGGCGTCAGAAGACGCCAGCAGGCTCTCGTCACAGTTGAAGCTCACATCCAGCACGGGGCCGCTATGACCCTGCAGCTTGTTGACGATGGCCTTGGTGTTCCGCTCCACGTCGAAGAAATACACGCACGCGTCCTCGCTGCCAGTCACTGCAGGGGGCGGGGCCAACAACCCGTCATTAGTGCCTCTCCAGTGCATTTCTCTCTCAAAAGATGTCTGAGTTGGGAGGTGCTCAGGTAGTACTTCAAAAACACAACGCCATGTTGTTCTAACAGCGAAGGCTACAGTCTACTATTCTGCTTATAGCGCTCTGCTAGTTTCCCAAAGGTTGCAGGTGGGGCATTACGTCAGAAATCAATCACTTTCTGACCTCACCCTTTTAGATTTGAACAAATCTGTTCTGTTATTATTGTAGCGTCCCTATGCTGCCTCGTGACCCTTCGAGTCGGGGTCATAACAAATGTTATTACTAATATGGTTCTCTTATTATCGTAAAGCTTACAAGCAAGGTTATCCACAATTTCAATACTTTTGGTCCAAAATAAAAACATATGCAAATTAGGTTATTTTTTTGTCCTTAAACCTTAATTTGCAAAAAATGTAAACTCAGATTAAAATTTTTTTTTTAATATACTATAGGGTAAACACTTCTCCTGAGGTTTTCATGTTGTAACCGCTCAGAAAGCAGACTACCCCAAGTTCGATTCCAAAGTGGGGAAAATAACATTGTATGTTCAACAAAATCTGTAAATATCCTTCTGTTAATTGGCATAGTGTGTGTAAAATATTTTTAAAGTAAGCCATGATAACGGTAAATAACATTTAGTAAAAACAGCACCGCCGTAGATTAACCGTGGCTGCAGTCTTACCCACACAGGCCCCCTGCCGGAAGGACATGAGGGGGCAGAAGATGCTGTGCAGGGGCTGGGAGCCGTGCTGGATGGGGAAGCTCCTTTTCAGCTGCAAGGTGCCCTCATTGTCCACCACCCTGTCAACCACACATCACTGAATATGACCCACAACCAAAAAACCACTGCACATGACCCACACACAGGTGCATATGATGCCCACACCACTGAATTTGACCCACGCACCGCTGTATATATCACCCACACACTGCTGAATATGACCCACACCACTGAATATAACCCGCGCACCGCTGCATTTGACTCACACACCACTGAATATGACCCATACAGCAGTGCATATGATCACCACAGTGATACAGCTCACTCAGCTCCAGCCGGCCTGTGGGGGAGACTGACCTGTAGAGCAGCAGCTTGTTCACACAGGCATTGACCAGTAGTGAGGGGTCCCTGGCCTCCCTGCTGATCCAGGACCGGGCCGAGATGCTGGAGATGGAGCTGCCCTCGCTCACCACCAGCCGCTTGGCTTTGGTCAGCTTCCCTGCAGGGGAAAAGGGCGGCCATCCATCAAAGAACAAGACAGCACTGCCCATCTGTCACAAAGCAGCACTGTGGAACTACCCAACTGAGTTACTGTGGATCGGTGTGAAGGGGTCTATCATAACTCAAATTGTACCAGTGATTATATGAAATCGCCATATGGCCAGTGATTCATCAAGACACATCACTCTATGGCCAACCATTAGCCATAACTCTGGTTTCTTTTATTAATCCCAATTCGTAGGCTTTGGAAATACGCCATAATTAAGCTCACAAATGGAAGGAGTACCTCTGTACAGTACCTGTGGCCATGTCGAAGCTGGACTGGGTCCGTATGTACATGAGGCCATGTAGAAGCCGGGCTGGGTCCATACGTACCTGTGGCCATGTAGAAGCCAGGCTGGTTCCGTACATACCTGTACCCATGTTAAAGCCAGGCTGGCTCTGCACGTACCTGTACCTATGTTAAAGCCAGGCTGGCTCTGTACGTACATATGGCCATGTAGAAGCCAGGCTGGTTCCGTACATACCTGTACCCATGTTAAAGCCAGGCTGGCTGTGTACGTACCTGTGGCCATGTAGAAGCCAGGCTGGTTCCGTACATACCTGTACCCATGTTAAAGCCAGGCTCTGTACGTACCTGTGGCCATGTCAAACAGGAAGGAGAAGATGCTCCCGCGATCGTCCCCGGCCCACAGAATCCTGCCCGGCGCATCGAAGGACAAAGACAGCACCCGTCCCGTCAGCTTGCTGCACCCCCCCTTCACCTTCTTCCCAGTGGAGATGTTCACTACCTGCAGGATGTGCTTACTGCTCCCCACCTGAGGAGAGCCAGGTGAGAGGGAGACAGACACACAGGCAACAGGGCTGTTTGTCAGCTTTACTGGGAGATCAACAATCATATTTATATCTCTCACACTCAGGATTACAGGCAGTAAGAACATGTAGAGTGTGGCATTAATGATAATCTACCAATATGCAACATATTTAATGTCTCTTGTCACTTTTGTTCTTGTACTTTGTACAAAATTATATTATGTGTTATCTTGATTATGATGATAATCTCATTCCCCTTTTGGGATTACTATAACACTTAAAAAACAGTCTTAAAAGATTAAAACATTTAATTGCATTACATATTCCCACCATGTCTATTATTTTTTACATGATTGATGCACAAATACTCCTCTCTCATCTAAAGGTTCAGGCTATGCTCATTGGACAGTGAAAGCACTTTCTCTGGCTCAAATAAACATGTAAGCGGTGTCCCCCATGGCTCTGTGCTTGGACCCATGATCCTATCAGCCCTTTTGTTCCTGGTGGAAAATGTCACCAAATGTCAGTGTTTGGAGGCAGTGGGGCCTCTAGAACCAGAGCTCACCACGGTCAGGTTGTTGTTCATGGGCTGGAAGGTGCAGCAGAGCAGCTCGCTGGCGTCCGGGTCGCCCACCTCCCGGATGCAGCGCCCATCCTCCGTGTTCCAGATGCGCAGCGTCCCGTCCTGCGACGTGGAGACGATGACGTCATTGCTGAGGGACCAGGCGAAGTCGGTGACGGGCCCCGCGTGGCCCCGGAGGGTGACCTTCACGGAGGGTGGCGCCGGGGAGAGAGCCATAATGGACAGGGTGCCATCCAGGGAGCAGCAGGCCAGCAGGTGCTTGTCGTCATTGGCGAACTGCAGCCGTGGGACTGGCGAGGAGTGTCAGCGATTCAAAACATGTGCTGTGGGGAACAATTTCCCTCTGACCATTCCCACCTTGCACACGCCCACGCCAACCCGGAACACACCCATTCACACACTAAACACGACCACTCCCAGCCTGAACACACCCATTCACACACTAAACACACCCACTCCCGCCCTGAACACACCCATTCACACACTAAACACGCCCACTCCCACCCTGAACATGCCCATTCACACACTAAACACGCCCACTCCCACCCTGAACACGCCCATTCACACACTAAACACACCCACTCCCACACTAAACACGCCCACTCCCACCCAGAACACACCCATTCACACACTAAACTGTGTGTATATATATATATATATATATATATATATATATATATCCTGCCTACTGTGTGTATATATATATATATATACACTACTCACAAAAAGTTAGGGATATTCGGCTTTCGGGTGAAATTTCAGGATGAACCTAAAATGCACTATAACCTTTACAGGTGAAATTAATTTGACCTTCTCTAAACTTTTGAATGCACATGTCCAACTATTCAATGTTTCAGTACTTTTTGCACAACTTGCTGTTCTCTAACAAGGAGCTGAACGGCAAAATTCACAACAGGTGTTTGATCCATGAATCGACCAATAAATTTCCTGGTTCAATTAGAATTGGTATTTAAACAGTCCTCTTCATCATGCTGTTCACATTTTGACATCATGAGACCAAGACGACACCTAACAATTGATCAACAGTACCTCGCCATTGCGAGGCTTCAAACAGGATGTTCTCAGAGGGAAGTGGCCACTGAGCTTAGAGTGTCACAGAGTGTCATCAGCAGGTTGCAACAGAGATACAGAGAGACTGGAAGAGTCACAGAAAGGCATAGAAGTGGACGTCCTTTGGCCACATCCCACACTGATGACCGCTTCATTGTGAACAGTGCCCTGCGGAACCGGATGATGAATGCCACTCAACTCCAGGCACATTTAAGGGAGGTGAGAGGCACCCAAGTGTCACGTCAGACCATTCGAAACCGTTTACATCAGCGTGGTCTGCGTGCTAGACGACCTGCAAGGGTACCTGACCACACCACCAGGCACAGGCGTCATCGTCTTGCATGGGCCAGGGAGCATTTACGCTGGACGAGGGACCAGTGGGCCTCAGTGCTGTTCTCTGATGAAAGTCGATTCACGTTGAGCAGAAATGATGGCCGCCAACGATGTTGGAGATGTCAAGGAGAGCGCTATGCATCAGCCACTGTTGTCACCAGACGACCCTTTGGTGGTGGCGGTGTTACAGTGTGGGCAGGTGTGTCTAGTCAATACAGAACTGCCCTACACTTTGTGAATGGTACAGTGACAAGCCCATACTACCTGAATAACATCATTAATCCAGTCATTGTGCCCCTGCATGAACAACACAGGCCTAATTTCATCTTCATGGACGACAATGCTCCAGCTCATCGAGGTCGCATCATTAGGGAAAGGCTGCTGGAGACTGGGGTACCTCAAATGGAGTGGCCTGCACTTTCTCCAGACCTGAATCCCATAGAAAACCTATGGGATCAGCTGACTCACCGTGTAGAGGCTCGTAACTCTGTACCCCAGAACCTCAATGACCTGAGGGCCGCTCTTCAAGAAGAGTGGGATGCCATGCCTCAGCAGACAATAAGTCGACTTGTGAACAGCATGAGACGTCGTTGTCAAGCTGTAATTGATGCTCAAGGGCACATGACAAGTTATTGAGACATTGACATTTTTGTTGTGGTATACCCACCACTGTTGTTGGCTTTTGTTTCAATAAATTGTTTGAGATGAGGAAATCACCATTGCATGCTTCTACTTAAATGCCCTACTTTCATGATACGTATAATATCACTGTAGCGTGAACTTACATTTTCCATAAATTTCACCCGAAAGCCAAATATCCCTAACTTTTTGTGAGTAGTGTATATATATATATGAGAAAGGAATCCCACACAGGTTTTCAGAGTTTAAATGTGGAGCCCTTGCTGTGGATTAGACAGAGCTAGAGTGATCATGCGATGGAACTGCGGCATGTCGGGCAGCAAACGCATTGGTGGACTGCGCAAATCCCCTCACCTGCCGAGTCAACGTGCTGATCAAAGATGTGGTGCATGCCAGCGAAGGCGTAGTTCTCGCTCAGTGTGGTGTCCCCCGCCATCGCTCGACTCGCCTCGGCCACTGAGGTAGGCACCAGTCCACTGGGAGGCCTGCACGCGGGAATACGAATGCTCAGAAAACACTGCGCTGAACATTCGCATTGCCGACACTGCACTGTACATTCTCATTAATAATACTGCACTCTACAACGTCATTACAGATACTGCACTCTACATCCTCATTACAGATACTGCACTCTACATCCTCATTACAGATACTGCACTCTACATCCTCATTACAGATACTGCACTGTACATTCTCATTAATAATACTGCACTCTACATTCTCATTAATAATACTGCACTCTACAACCTCATTACAGATACTGCACTCTACATCCTCATTACAGATACTGCACTCTACATCCTCATTACAGATACTGCACTGTACATTCTCATTAATAATACTGCACTCTACATCCTCATTACAGATACTGCACTCTACATCCTCATTACAGATACTGCACTGTACATTCTCATTAATAATACTGCACTCTACATTCTCATTAATAATACTGCACTCTACAACCTCATTACAGATACTGCACTCTACATCCTCATTACAGATACTGCACTCTACATCCTCATTACAGATACTGCACTCTACATCCTCATTACAGATACTGCACTGTACATTCTCATTAATAATACTGCACTGTACATCCTCATTACAGATACTGCACTCTACATCCTCATTACAGATACTGCACTGTACATTCTCATTAATAATACTGCACTCTACATTCTCATTAATAATACTGCACTCTACAACCTCATTACAGATACTGCACTCTACATCCTCATTACAGATACTGCACTCTACATCCTCATTACAGATACTGCACTCTACATCCTCATTACAGATACTGCACTGTACATTCTCATTAATAATACTGCACTCTACATCCTCATTACAGATACTGCACTCTACATCCTCATTACAGATACTGCACTGTAGATTCTCATTACCGATACTGCACTCTACATCCTCATTACAGATACTGCACTGTACATTCTCATTAATAATACTGCACTCTACATTCTCATTAATAATACTGCACTCTACAACCTCATTACAGATACTGCACTCTACATCCTCATTACAGATACTGCACTCTACATCCTCATTACAGATACTGCACTCTACATCCTCATTACAGATACTGCACTGTACATTCTCATTAATAATACTGCACTGTACATCCTCATTACAGATACTGCACTCTACATCCTCATTACAGATACTGCACTGTACATTCTCATTAATAATACTGCACTCTACATTCTCATTAATAATACTGCACTCTACAACCTCATTACAGATACTGCACTCTACATCCTCATTACAGATACTGCACTCTACATCCTCATTACAGATACTGCACTCTACATCCTCATTACAGATACTGCACTGTACATTCTCATTAATAATACTGCACTCTACATCCTCATTACAGATACTGCACTCTACATCCTCATTACAGATACTGCACTCTACATCCTCATTACAGATATTGCACTGTAGATTCTCATTACAGATACTGCACTCTACATCCTCATTACAGATATTGCACTGTAGATTCTCATTGCCGACACTGCACTGTACATTCTCATTAATAATACTGCACTCTACAACCTCATTACAGATACTGCACTCTACATCCTCATTACAGATACTGCACTCTACATCCTCATTACAGATACTGCACTCTACATCCTCATTACAGATACTGCACTGTACATTCTCATTAATAATATTGCACTCTACATCCTCATTACAGACACTGCACTGTAGATTCTCATTACCGATACTGCACTCTACATCCTCATTGCCTATATGCTTTACCTATCTGCTTTTTCACATTTTACAGGCCTTCCTGCCGACAGTTAGTAAGTTAGGAAGGCTTTGTTATGGCATTTGAGCCAGGTGTGGTGTCGGGGTATCGGGTTACTTTTCGTCATAAACGGCCCTGTTCATCTGGGCCTGCAGCTGGTAGGAGCCTCGGCTGACTGATCGACGGTGACCTCTCGCACCCTGAGCCCTGGGATCCTCCTCAAAATCCTACCGGTGGAAAGACAAACACACCCAGGGGGAGGAGAGAGACTCAGCCAGCTGGAAAAACCCCTTCCAGCCATGTTTGGGCTGCAAGAAGGTGCATAAAAGATGCTACATAGATAACATTTTATTATTATTATTATTAAGCACATGTGGCCTTCCTGCATAACGTCCTGTCCTGATCCTGGAGAGCCATAGAGAGGTCTTCCGGGTTTATTTTCAACTTGAAACCAGCGATCAGTTTTGACCCATGAAACCAGACGAGTCGAGTTAACTGTGTAATCAGCTGCTTTAATTGATACATTAAGTGCTGAGTACATTAAACACAGCGGACCCTGTGGCCTTCCAGGCCAAGGGTTGGGGACCCCAGTGGACCCTGTGGATCCCCAGAGCTGTGTCTGAATCAGCACCCTTCCATACTATTTAGTATGCTTGTTGAGTACACTGGACGAGAAAGTAGTTAAGTAGGCAAAATTTTCTCTCAATGTAGTATACTTAAAACCACCGGATGATGTATTTACTTCCAGGTTTCGATTAGTATATTCGGGAGATTACTTTTCAAGAAGTCATGCAGAGCACAAACATTTTGGCAGAATAAATATAACACGCAGCTTCGCTTGAAAAATGAGGTGCAGCTTCACTGACAACAAAAACACCACGTGAACGTCATACGACACTTCCACAATACGGTTTGAAAATAGTATGGGGGATATTTTTTGCATACTGCAAGCCGCATACTAAACAGTATCCAGTAAACAGTATACACAGCCTGCTAGTAGACAGTACACAGGACACAGTAGATAGGGCTCCGATTCTGACACAGCCCAGGACCAGGGTTGAGGACCCCATTTGTGAAGCCTCGTCTCTCTCTCTGACCTCCAGCTGTAGGAGGGTGTAGTGTGTGTGTGTGTGTGTGTGTGTCTCTCTTGTGTAGTGCGTGTAGCGGGTGTGCGACTCCGCGGTACGCGTGCCGCCCTGACCTCCATGCGGTCCAGGGTGGTGCGGGAGCTGCGCACGCTGCTGGCCCGGAAGCTGCTCTGCTCCGACAGCGGCCCGTAGCGCAGAGCCAGCAGCTGGCTGCGCAGTCTCAGGTACTGCCTGCGCAGACCCGGCTCAAAGCCACACTTGGCATTCTCTCTGAGCAGCTGGCTGCGCCGCCGGATGTACTGCGTGCGGAACTGGGGGAAGGTGGGCGTGCGGTAAGCGTTGTACCTGCAGAGAGGGCGGGGGTTCGGAACACAGAAACACAGGGGGACCATCATTGCCTTGGGTTGCAATGTACAAAGCAACCAGACGACCAGGGTGTGAAATTAACACCAGCCACCAGCCAAAACGCTGGTAAAATTTTGATCGTGGCTGGTAAGATTTTTTACTCTAGCAGCCACTTTGGCCGGTAACCAACAAGGTTGTGTTATATTGTAAAAGGTGATGTGGCTGGTGAAATGTTGAAAATGGCTGGTGATTTTTAGAAGCCACAAGCCACTCTGGCCAGTAGGTGAAAAAGTTCATTTCATACCCTGTAGACAACACAAAATAAACTGATCAGTATTGATCAGAAACCAGATAACAGCAGGAAGAATAACAGGGTTACATGTATACAGCAGTTAGCTCCGACCGGACATTGTGATTGGCCGAGACACATTTCATGAGCGCTGATATACAGTATAACATCACTCGGACCTCATCACCATCCAGGACCACTCCTCTTCAATTTTTTAAATTGAATTCTGAAGGAACTATATTTGTTGGCGGAGCCAAATAAACAACAAATTCATAATCTGTTGTCTCAATCATTACTGGATAGATATTTTACGGGCTAGTAGAACTGTTGCATAAAAGCAATATCACACTCGATATACCTGTGCCTATGACCAAATCACAGCCGTGATATATAGTATAACAGCACTCCCTCTAGTGTGATATTGTGCATCACCCTTCCTTGTGTACATTTCTCTTTATTCAGACAGGGGGAAAGTAGAGAGGGTTACAGATAGAGATGGGATCACACAGTGTGATAGGGATATGGGTTTTACATCCGGCTGTCCTACGGATCGCGACACGAGGTCTCCCCCTTTCCGATGGTTTCTTTACACATTCTTCAGGGGGGGCCCCATTAGAGAGTTAGGTGCTTACCTTGCGTCCACTGCCAATACCTGCTGCCATACTGCAGCCATTCCACACACGCTGATGGGGGGAGGGCGGGGCCGACGTCAGACGACTGCAGGAGAGGCAACAAGTCCGTCAGCCAGAGCCCGAATTATACATCCACCATTCAGACCGTAAACATTCAGGAGCTCAGGCTTGAAGACCCTGCAATAAAAATCATTATTTTGAATAGTTATATTATAGATTTTTTTTTACAAAGTTGTAATAAATAGATACTCTAAATGGCTCTAAGTCATCAAGGGTCTGACGTATCAAACAAGCCTTAAACCATCACTCTGCTGCCAGATATGCAGTAGATATGGATGGATAACTTGAAGGGTTTCTTCTCCTGACTTATTTTTCCATAGAGTTCAATAGGAAAATTTGTCAGGAGAAACAACCCTTAAAGTGATCCATCCATATCTACTGCATATCTGTCAGCAGAGTGATGGTTTGAAGCTTGTTTGATACCTCAATCCCGTGATGACCATTTCGCCAACCATGTGTTCCATACTGTTCCAGCATAATCTACAACTAAATCTAGTCCCCCCCCCCCCCCCCCCCCAATTCCTATAAAGATCCATTCAAATGCAGAGATGTTATAGAATTGCTTGTAAGAATACCAGAAAATAAGATATCAAGAGTCTTTTGATGTTGTTGGGTCAAAGACATCAGGAAGTCATGGCATGCAAAGGATATGTGACCAAATATTAAAAACGATTACTTTATTCTACATTATGTTAAACTGTCCAATATTTTTTGATGCCCGGGGGGGACTATGTACAAAAGGTTCTATAATTTCTCAACAGTTCATCTGATATGGAATTGAAAATACCCTCAAATTAAAGCTGACAGTCTGCACTTCAACCTCATTGTTCTTGTACCCTTTCAGACTCAAAGTGCTAGAGTACAGAAGCAAAATAACAAAAAATGTGTCACTGTCCAATTAATTATGGTGCTCACTGTACATCTTATATGAAGATTTGGTATTGCATTAAAGAGCCACAAGAGAGGGCTCCAGCTAAGCCTGCTATTTTAACCCACAGTATACTGGCCGTGACCGAATATGATCCCTGTCCCCTGCCCCCTGTCTCCTGTCCACTCAGACCCCTGTCTACTATGTGCCCTGTCCCCTCACTTTGAAATTGTCAGATGAGTGCACAGTTCTGTGGATGTGTGCTCCTGAATCCCCTTGACAAAACCCCGAAAATAAGGGTTTCATCGTGGGATTTTAAGTGCCCCCATTTGTGAGAAAATGTCGCCCACTCAAAAGCTTTTTGACGATGTTGACTCAAATACGCACCCCTCAAAGGGGTGAAGGGACCATATTCGGTCACGGCCATAATGTCCAATGTGGTGTCATTACTACAGTACTGACTTGACGAACAGGGAAATTTGACTTGTAAATTGAGTGCATATAACATGGTCTTCTTGCACACTTCCTCAAAGAGAAATTTCATTTTTAAAGAAGGATTGTGGTGGTTTTCAAACAAATGGCAAACAAACTCCGGTCATGTCAGAAAACGGAATATTATGTTATACTATTATGAGCCAACCCTGCAGCTGCTTACAATGGCAACAGTAACAAACCCCACCGTTTCTCTGTGTGTTGTCTGTGTGGGTTATGTCCATAGCGATAGATTTTAATTTACTGCTGAGCTATAATTATTTCACAGGATTTTCAGAGGCAGCCAAGACTCCTTAAAATAAATACTTTTGTTTTCGCACTCCACACTTTGCAGAGCATGATTATAACAATAATAACAATTATTCGTAAAAGGAAAAAACTTTTATAGGTTTTTCCAATCACATTTTCCTCATAGGAATGCACCATACACAGGTAGTGAAATTAACACCAGCCACCAGCGAAATGCTGGTAAAATTTGGATTGTGGCTAGCAAAATATTTCACTCGAGCAGCCACTTTGCCTGGTAACCAACCAGGTTGTGTTATATTGTAAAAGGTGACGTGGCTGGTAAAATGTTGAGAATGGCCGGTGATTTTTAGAATCCACAAGCCATTCTGGCCAGAGGGTTAAAAAGTTAATTTCATACCCTGATCATACATACATTTGTGAGTATGTGTAATAGCCATAGTGTGTTCCTCATCACTGTCATATTTAGGCTACCAACTACCCTGAGGTCCAGACAATAAAACAGCCAAAACAGAGCTTGTGTAATTCTGACCGCAAGTAATGTTAATCACATTATGTCATATTATTACAACTTTGCAAAATATGTCTGTTATAAGAGTATATAACAGGTGGTACTATTTTCAAAAGTGATTTTCTAACTGGCGTTGCGGTCAATTTGACGCCACTTCCTGTGGAACAGCGACCATTATGTTAAACCATAGACGTGGTCAAGGGGCTTGATTCATTATAACCGCTCGTTTGGCTGTCATAACGGCTGCACTGCAATGAAAATTCGACTGTATGAGGTCGTGCAGGTATTTTTTCACAGAAAAATACAAACACTAACGTTACTAAGGCGCAGGTCAAATGGTTTCATAAGTAGGTTACTATGCATCGGACACACCCCTCGCGCTGTTATTTACCCGACAGACTATGAACGCGAATTCGAATTCCGGTAAAACTGAAAATAATCAGTCGCGATTTTATCAAATGTGCTGTCTAACGTTGCCCGCCAAACGATGTAGCTAAACGGCTAATATTAACTAGTCACAATACCAGAAACAGACGGCATTTTTTTACCATGTTACCTGATATGTTAACTGCGAATAGGCTAGCTATAACGTCAGCACCATTGAATAAACATCATTTAGCTAGACAGCTGAGTGTCAGTGGCAAAGCTGTTAGATACCTGGCTATGCTAATGTTAGCTACACTTCGAGACCCCTACGCTAACGCTAGCCGGCTAGCGCATTCGCCGGCAGCAAAGGGAATAAAGACCCTTAAAATTCAGAAAGCCCAAGACCGTCTCTTCACAACGCCCTGCCCAGACCATCTTCTTGTTAATTCCCTTTGCTCGGCGCTGAATATTCGCCATTGCATGCATTTAAAATGACCGTGTTCAGCCTTCTTACCTTCCTCAACCTCTCCCAAACCAGCGCAAGTCGTCTTCCGTCAACCGATAGGTCATATGACGGCGCCGCTGCGCTTCGGCAGCGCTGCTGGGTTTGTTGGCAGAGACGACAGTTTTAGCAGTAGCCTACCTACAGTATCTCTGGTTAAGGGCGTCGTGTTGCTGCCATGCCGCGCAGTTTACATGCCGCACACATTCACGGATGTGTAAAGTACATCGATTGGCTAATATGCAGTAATAAGCAAGCAACAGCC
Source organism: Synaphobranchus kaupii (assembly GCA_029718625.1). Taxonomy (NCBI): domain Eukaryota; kingdom Metazoa; phylum Chordata; class Actinopteri; order Anguilliformes; family Synaphobranchidae; genus Synaphobranchus; species Synaphobranchus kaupii. The sequence goes on from CM056380.1 coordinate 10,948,764, forward strand.
TATTGCGAGGAAAATCCATAGAGTATGTAGAAACTGGAGAGGGTGGGAGGGGCTAGGCTTGCCGAAACATCTATACTGTACAGCCAAATTAAGAATAATCGGTCAAATTTAATCCGGAAACTTTCCTGTGAGACATTTTTTGGGAAAATGTAAAGTAGCCTACATTCCAAAAGACACAGAACAATCATGGCCTGTCCACAGTTGACAGCTGCTAGCAAAAATGCAACCTGCTTTCTCACAAATTAAAACATTAGGTTAAAAAATATTGGTTAATATAATGAAGAATGTCGGAGGATAGAAGGGGAAAACTGAGTTCAAAGAAAGCTAGTGATTATTCTTCCGTGATTTAGAGACGTGTGGGCCTATACATAAAGGTTCAGGCCGAGAACAGTGCTGTTCTATGAAAAATTGTTCTAAAGCAGGGCTCTGTGCCAACATGTTTTCCAAGGAGCATATGCTCCTAAATTGAAACATTTAGAAGCACACTAATGCATCCCAATTAGTAGATGTGCTCCTAAATGATTTTTTTTCCAGTTAGCACACATCAATTTTCACTTTGCAGAAGCACATGATCCTAAAATGGGAGCACTGCAGAGCCCGGCAGGAAGTTTTCAGGAAGTTCTCTCTTATTTCGGTGCTCCTCCTCCTGAAAACTCTGAAAACTCCCTCCTTTTGACATCACACCTTCCTGCCTGCTCATACGAAGTCGTCAAATTGACACAACTTTACGAACAAAAAAAGCTAAAGACACCCTAAATGTTTGTTTATTTTATTAAGTATGTATACCTGTGACTGCATATAGTTTTTAATTAATGTTAGTATTATTTTTATTTAACTTTTGTGCTTGTTTTTAGATTTATTTATATTTTATTGCTGCTGTTGATGTCATTGATAATGATTATTATTAATTATTGTTCATCTTCTGCCACCATAGAACTGTAAAACATTTAAATACATGGAGTGGTGGCCGGAACAATGGAGGTGGATCTTTTTGTGCCTCCATTTCAGATCACTGTTCAGTTGCTCCAACACCCATTGTTTCCACTCTGGCTCCTCTCTGTAATTTGGCATCCCTTTGGCATTAAGAGGGTAAATCATTCCTCATTGGAAATTAAAACATCCTGCTCTGAAACAGTCAGTCAGTCAGGTGAGGTTGGGGACCCTGCTCTGAAACAGCCAGTCAGGAGAGGTTGGGGACCCTGCTCTGAAACAGCCAGTCAGGAGAGGTTGGGGACCCTGCTCTGAAACAGCCAGTCAGGAGAGGTTGGGGACCCTGCTCTGAAACAGCCAGTCAGGAGAGGTTGGGGACCCTGCTCTGAAACAGCCAGTCAGGAGAGGTTGGGGACCCTGCTCTGAAACAGCCAGTCAGGAGAGGTTGGGGACCCTGCTCTGAAACAGCCAGTCAGGAGAGGTTGGGGACCCTGCTCTGAAACAGCCAGTCAGGAGAGGTTGGGGACCCTGCTCTGAAACAGCCAGTCAGGAGAGGTTGGGGACCCTGCTCTGAAACAGCCAGTCAGGAGAGGTTGGGGACCCTGCTCTGAAACAGCCAGTCAGGAGAGGTTGGGGACCCTGCTCTGAAACAGCCAGTCAGGTGAGCATGGGGACCCTGCTCTGAAACAGCCAGTCAGGAGAGGTTGGGGACCCTGCTCTGAAACAGCCAGTCAGGAGAGGTTGGGGACCCTGCTCTGAAACAGCCAGTCAGGAGAGGTTGGGGACCCTGCTCTGAAACAGCCAGTCAGGAGAGGTTGGGGACCCTGCTCTGAAACAGCCAGTCAGGAGAGGTTGGGGACCCTGCTCTGAAACAGCCAGTCAGGAGAGGTTGGGGACCCTGCTCTGAAACAGCCAGTCAGGTGAGCATGGGGACCCTGCTCTGAAACAGTCAGTCAGTCATTATTTTCCACTGTGGCAGCAATACACTGCCATATCACTAATATTGGATCACCAATGATCAGTTATTGAGGCACTGCTGAGCCACCCCCACAAGGCCCAGTGCGGCTGAAGCAGGTGCACTCGTCAGTGAGCTGGACTGTTTCTAATCAGAGGAAATGATGAGCCATTAGTCTGTGGGACTCATTTGGAGGAACCAAGGCAGGTGATACAGTTTATGCAGCAAAGCCAAGGACAGTAGCCTCCACATCTGGCCAGTCATTCAATGGTTTATATGGTGGGACCTAGCCTACATACTGTACTTACATACAGACAAGGTTGCACAAGGCTCTTACACTCAAGGCCATATTTATAGTCATTAAAAAGACAACACTTGTATTAATCAATGCAGGTAAAATATAGCACTGTGCGCTTTCTTATTATCAGGCACAATGCAGGGGTCAGCTTTAGTGCAGAGGACAATGAGGGGATTGAAGGATTCGGCACTGGCACCCACCCATTTTCCCTGAGCTCAGCAAAGGCTGGCGGGACGGCGCGCCCTCACACCGCTGACGGGGCTCTTTGCTTGTTCCCTTCGCCCTTTCCCGAAGGGGCCCCGGTGACGCCCATATACATCAACCAGGGCCCATAAATGCTGCTTGCAGACCGGATTTTACACTGCATTTCTACAAAAGAACCAAGGACTTCGGAGAGCAGCCAAAATGCCAGGAACAAAAGGTACAGTGGATATAAAGGACGATATAAATATATCAGGAGTTTTCAGCGCGTGGGAATTCATGCTTTATTAAATTTCCGCGTTTATATTTCCAGGTTTGAATTGAGTAGGAGTGATTACTCTTCCTTAATTACATTTTTGGCTCATTGGGCAAGCTGGCCTATGAGAGTTTGCTTCAGCACTTTAATCCTTGACTCAGAGTACATTAGGCCTATGTCTATGACACAGACTTACTACATGTGAAAATATAATAAACTGGATTTAATTTAAATCAATGAAATGTTAATTGGATAGTACCTTTTGATGAGATGGTTTGACAAAAAACAAAATGCATTTCAATATTTCAATGAATAGTACATTTTGTCCACTGATTGATCCCCATGCAAAGTAATACAAAGGCTATATTAAATTAGAAAAAAAATCACAATTTATGTGTATAAACAAACAAGATCTTTGTTATTTTCAGTTTAGTAATTCAAAAAGTCTAATGTTAAAAGAAAAAACAGTTCCATGGACTTGTGTTGAATGTCTGTACTTAAAGGGATAGTTCACCCATTTTGAAGAATTTGATAATGTTTTATTTACCCCCCAAAATAGTATGTAAAGCTGTAGTTATGCTGTCCTGGTCTCAGCGTTGTAGCTAAATTATAGTAAATCCTGAATTGGAGCAATGCTAACAATTAGCATCATGCCATTGGATGTAATTCCCCCAGGTTTAACTTGCTTAAAATGACTGCCTAAATCCACTCAAATAAGGTTTAACAACAGCTTTACAAGTGTCATTGTTGGAAATGAAAATGCACATATGATTACTGAGTGCACAAGGACGATATTTTCGCTTAAATGACTGTACACAATGTCGTTTCAGATTTCACATGTTGTTGTTTAGAATTAAGAACATCCGGTACTTATTTAAACAAAAGTTAGCCGGGGGGCAATTAATTCCAATGGCAAAATGCTAATTGTTAGCATTGTTCCATTGACCAGGACAGCATCACTTGCCTTACATACTATTTCGGGGATAAGTAAAACAATATCAAAATTTTCAAAATGGGTGAACTATCCCTTTAACATTGATAGAGAACTGCCCAAGGTATCCATATGCTTAATACTGTAAACAAGGATATAGATCAAAAGCCCACCCAAATTTTCACTGTACACTGATGTGACACACAGGGCGGCAGTGTAGTACAATGGTTAAGGAACTGGACTTGTAACCGAAAGGTTGCAGGTTCGATTCCCAGGTAGGACACTGCCGTTGTACCCTTGAGCAAGGTACTTAACCTGAATTGCGTCAGTATATATCCAGCTGTATAAATGGATAAATGTAATAAGAAGTTGTGTAAGTCGCTCTGGATAAGAGCGTCTGCTAAATGCCTATAATGTAATGTAATGTGACCATGTATGTCTAACTACCCTTTTTTCTTCTTTTTATTTTTGATTAGGTAATAAATCGGACAAGAAATCCACCACCAAGGTAAATTTCTCAGCGACCAACTAATGCATGGTGATGAATAACTGAAAATACTCTAAACCAATTTCCATTCATTAAAAAATAAAATTAAAAAAACTAAAAAGTTTTAAGTGTTCGATGTTGGCCTACATGCGATATTCAACCTGTAGTAATCAGTGCAAATAATACCCACAGCAGTCCGTGGGTAAAAGCAACCGCAGCAGCATTTAGAATAAACATTTCCAACCTTCTCTCCGTCTGCACAGCAGCCCCAGAGCCCGAAAGACCAGCCCAAGAAACCTGATCAAAAAGGAGATGATGCTCAAAAGCAAGGAGGTAAGCCAATGAGCTGGCAGACCCACCTTCCAGGTAAGCCAATGAGCTGGCAGACCCACCTTCCAGGACAAAGGGGACAGGCTTTAAAATGAAGTCTCCATAAAGCTGAAAGGTTGCCAGATGTTTCTTTATGGACTAGGCTACCTGTAACGCAGGGGTGTGGAATCTTATGCGAAAAGGGCCGGTGTGGGTGCAGGTTTTTGTTTTCACCCGGCACTAAGGCACCTGATTCTACTTATCAAAGGTCTTGATTGAAGACCGTGATTAGTTATTTTAGTGCTGGGCTAAATCAAAAACGTTTTGTGTATTGTTTGGGGGGCTGCTTTTAATTATGCATTTATGGGCACAAGGCCTGCCAACGACTACTAATGTGCTTTACTAAACTGCACTGTAATGTACAAACATAACCCCCAAATCCACAGCATGCGTCACTATGCTTCATTAACAACCAGTTTCCAACTACAACACTTCAGACAAACGCTCTGAAGGCATCATTATCAGAGTTGAGGCTTAGTCTTTTTACAATGTACAATCTTTGCCTACATTCGACACTTATTCAATTCTGCTAACATCAATTTGACCAGATCTTTTAGTTATTCAAGGAGTAAAAGGCTTATTTTCTTACAATAACCATGTAAGGTTTGGCATAGATTATGTCTCATTTTGTCAATCTCTAAGAGAAATAAATAATTCAAGTGGAAAAATAGAATAAAGGGAAAAGTAATTATGGGTTCTAATCTCCTGGGAGAGCTGATTTAAATCAGTGTTACCTTCACCTACAATACGTTACATCCACCATTAGTTTCTTATTACCAAATGGGCCATGCTGTACGAACCTCAGTTTGACTCAAACACAGCACAACTTCAGACTGTAGCATGAGCAGTATATAAATCTGAAGCACAGCTTCGGACTGAGGCATGAGCAGTGTATAAATCTGAAGCACAGCTTCAAACTGTGGTGTGAGCAGTATATAAGTCTGAAGCACAGCTTTAGACAGTTGCATGAGCAGTATATAAATCTGAAGCACAGCTTCAATCTGTGGCATGAGCAGTACATAAGTCTGAAGCACAGCTTAAGACAGTTGCATGAGCAGTGTATAAATCTGAAGCAGTTTTAGAGACTGTGGCATGAGCAGTGTATAAATCTGAAGCACAGCTTCAGACTGGAAAGAGCAGTATATAAGTCTGAAGCACAGCTTTAGACAGTTGCATGAGCAGTATATAAATCTGAAGCACAGCTTCAAACTGCGGCATGAGCAGTGGATAAGTCTGAAGCACAGCTTCAGACAGTAGCATGAGCAGTATATAAGTCTAAAGCACAGCTTTAGACAATTGCATGAGCAGTGTATAAATCTGAAGCACAGGTTGACTGTAGCATGAGCAGTGTATAAATCTGAAGCACAAGTTTAGACTGTGGCGTGAGCAGTGTATAAATCTGAAGCACAGGTTGACTGTGGCGTGAGCAGTGTCTAATTCCGAAGTCTGATATCACACTTGCAAGCCCAGCTCCGAAATCCTCACATTTCCATTGAATCCACAGCAAACCAGGTAGTTTTTCTCAATGTGGGAACTTTTTTCCATTTATGTAAGATTTTTTTTAAAAATGTCTATCTTTCATATTAATAGCTGTAAGGACCCAAAATATCATCATTTATCACAAATAATTACCACAAAATAAATTTAAAAAAATTATTTATTTTTTTTTGCCACTTCTGAATGTGCAGATGTGTTTAACAAATATAAAAAGGTTTTAACATTTTGCATTCCATGCATTTAATTTTTCTCCAACTCTGGAGAGTGCAGTCCTACCTTTAGGTCATCTGTCCATCTTATCTATCCGTCCGTTGGTCTGTCTTTTCCTCACAGGACAGCCGAAGGGAGAGAAGCAGTAACTGTCAGGCGTTTGTGAGAATGGCCCTGCAGGCCCTCCTGGGATCCTGTCGCTGCAAACACGGGGGCCCTCCAGGCAGGCAGGGATGAAGACAACCTCAGCCTGCACCCCTTTTCCCTACCCCTTCTCCCCCCAAAACCTGCCATCTGGGGTGAGTTCAGCAAAGTAACACTTTCCCCAGGTGTTCATGGGAAATGAAGTCCATATTCTGGCTGTGGAACTGACAGCCGAGTGACAGAGTGGCCTGGTTCCTCTGTGAGCCAGCGACATGTCCGCTTGTCCCAGTCCAATCCCCTCACCGCCTGCCGAGGTCTCCGCCCTGCTTGTTAATGGACATTAGCTGTGAAAGCCATGCCAATGCGCTGAGGTCATCTGAACCCACCCCCCTAACGTCACGTGATACTTGACTCCACCCCTTTTTGATTGACTATTGTAAATAAATCACTTGCAGTCTTTTTCCTTGGTCATTGCTTTAGATTTGATCCACACACAACCGTGATCACTTCCAACCCAACACATAGTGCTTTAGCCAAGTGGTGCCCAAACTCTGGACCGGGCCCCACTGCTGGACTGAGAGGGGGACTGGGGGGAGGGGGTCTTGCCAGATAGTCACATGGGGGTGAATATTTTGCAGACATTACAGTCTGATTAAGCACTGCTGCAGTAGTTACAGTATATAAAGATGCTTTGACACAAAAAAAAAGTTTATTCAAAATTTGAATATACATGTCGGTCTACGTTGTAAAAAGAGATTTATTACAACAAAAATTCGGTCCATTTATGATTGCTCTCCTCCCGAAAAAATTATGTTCTGTGGACTCCTAACCAGACTGGCCTGTTTTACCAGAGCAACAGATACACCCTCTGAGAAATGTTTTTTTTACGGTCATATACCAATATGTTTTATTTTATTATAAAAAAGCTCAAAAAGGATTAAGAATGTTTCATATAAAATTTTAATAAAAAGAGCCCAGGTCTGTTGACAGGCTTATTCGTGGTCAGGTAGGGGGAGTGGTTTGGGTTTTCTGTGGGTGGGATGGATGATTAAAACACACAGCAATGGGGGAGGGGGGTATAATCACCACTAGGGTCATCTAGACACGAGTACTCAAACCATTAAACCCTGCAGTCCATTACAAAGTTCCGTTGCAACTTTGAAAAAGAGCGTGTAGGATTGTGTAAAACGTAGCGCAGGACTGACTGTAAGCTCCCGTTTATAACCCACCATTGTTCCTCTACTAAAGTGTTTGTTTGTTTTTTTTTGTTTGTTTTTTAAAAACCACATACAGAAGTTTGGCAAATAATCTTTACCTCTCAAAGAAGCAGAACTGAAGATGCTCCTCATTTCTGTAGAGCAGTGCGATTGTGGGTGGAGCCATTTGTAAATGGATAAAGAAGCCTGTTTCCCAATGCTTTAACCAAACAGAAGGAATGTAGTTCATTGGTGCCCACGGGCCCTTACAAAGGGGACTCCGTTAAATGCTAGTTGGAGGACATGGAGTACCCAGACTCTGGGGCCACCCTGAGCACTGGGAGAGGAGAAATCCTAAAACTGTGATGATAATACGCTTCAGTTCACTACATTTGTGATAATACACTTCGGTTCACTAAATTTGTGATGACAATGTGCTTCAGTTCACTACGTTTGGGGAAGTCTTGGAGGTGGAAGTGGAAGAGCCCCGTCTTGTCCCAACAATGGCCCCGCCCCCCAAGCTCTCTCTCTCGAACCAATCGGATTGCGTCGCTCTCCCGTTGTCCTGTTGCGCTCAGCGAATGAGACGGTAGAACACCCAGCAGCCGAAGGTCACCCAGTGGCTGGCCCAGCTCAGCTCAGTCCACTTCTGAATGGTGTGATTCGCCACATAGCCCTGGAACACACAAAGAGATGCCTTCTACCTGAGTGCCTGCTGAATGACTGAATGCCTTCTACCTGAGTGCCTGCTGAATGACTGAATGCCTTCTACCTGAGTGCCTGCTGAATGACTGAATGCCTTCTACCTGAGTGCCTGCTGAATGACTGAATGCCTTCTACCTGAGTGCCTGCTGAATGACTGAATGCCTTCTACCTGAGTGCCTGCTGAATGACTGAATGCCTTCTACCTGAGTGCCTGCTGAATGACTGAATGCCTTCTACAGTGGAGGAAATAATTATTTGATCCCCTGCCGATTTTGTAAGTTTGCCCACTGACAAAGAAATGAATGGTCTATAATTTTAATGGTAGGTTTATTTTAACAGGTTTATTCTGTGAGAGACAGAATATCAAAAAAAAAATCCAGAAAATCACATTATATAAAAGATATAAATTGATTTGCATTTGATTGAGTGAAATAAGTATTTGATCCCCTACCAACCAGCAAGAATTCTGGCTCCCACAGACCGGTTAGATTAGTCCTCTCGCTTTAAGAAAGTACTCCTAATCTCAACTTGTTACCTGTATAAAAGACACCTGTCTCAACTCGTTACCTGTATAAAAGACACCTGTCCACAGAATCAATCAATCAGATTCCAACCTCTCCACCATGGGCAAGACCAAAGAGCTGTCTAAGGACGTCAGGGACAAGATTGTAGACCTGCACAAGGCTGGAATGGGCTACAAGACCATCGGCAAGCTGCTTGGTGAGAAGGAGACAACTGTTGGTGCGATTATTCGAAAATGGAAGAAACACAAAATGACAATCAATCGCCCTCGGTCTGGGGCTTCACGCAAGATCTCGCCTCGTGGAGTATCGATGATCATGAGAAAGGTGAGGGATCAGCCCAGAACTACACGGGAGGAGCTTGTTAATGATCTCAAGGCAGCTGGGACCACAGTCACCAAGAAAACCATTGGTAACACACTACGCCGTAATGGATTAAAATCCTGCAGCGCCCGCAAGGTCCCCCTGCTCAAGAAGGCACATGTACACGCCCGTCTGAAGTTTGCCAATGAACACCTGAATGATTCAGAGAAGGCTTGGGAGAAGGTGATGTGGTCAGATGAGACCAAAATCGAGCCCTTTGGCATCAACTCGACGCGCCGTGTTTGGAGGAAGAGAAATGCTGACTATGACCCCAAGAACACCATCCCCACCGTCAAGCATGGAGGTGGAAACATTATGCTTTGGGGTGTTTCTCTGCTAAGGGGACAGGACGACTTCACCGCATCGAGGGGAGGATGGACGGGGCCATGTACCGTGAAATCTTAGGCGACAACCTCCTTCCCTCAGCCAGGACACTGAAAATGGGTTGTGGATGGGTCTTCCAGCACGACAATGACCAAAAACATACGGCCAAGGCAACAAAGGAGTGGCTCAAGAAGAAGCATATTAAGGTCAGGGAGTGGCCTAGCCAGTCTCCGGACCTTAATCCCATAGAAAATCTGTGGAGGGAGCTGAAGCTTCGAGTTGCCAAGCGACAGCCTCGAAACCTTAAGGATTTGGAGAGGATCTGCAAAGAGGAGTGGACCAAAATCCCTCCTGAGATGTGCGCAAACCTGGTGACCAACTACCAGAAGCGTCTGACCTCTGTGCTTGCCAACAAGGGTTTCTCCACCAAGTACTAAGTCATGTTTTGCTAGGGGATCAAATACTTATTTCACACAATCAAATGCAAATCAATTTATATCTTTTATATAATGTGATTTTCTGGATTATTTTTTTGATATTCTGTCTCTCACAGAATGAACCTGTTAAAATAAACCTACCATTAAAATTATAGACCGTTCATTTCTTTGACAGTGGGCAAACTTACAAAATCGGCAAGGGATCAAATAATTATTTCCTCCACTGTACCTGAGTGCTGAAAATGTAGTATAACTGCTGAATGACTGAATGTAGTATAACGTAGTAAAATGTAGTGTAATGCAGTGCAGATTGGGGTGAAGGGAGATTAAGACACCAGTGTTTTTGGTTTTTTATTTTTTTTAAAGCACTCTCAGAATATGTTCATAATAACACAGTATCCATTTACCTTCCCCTGATACAATGCTGAAACTGACGTGAAACTGCAACCACCCAGTAACCTCATCTTTTAGACCAGGGGTGTCCAATCTTACCCGAAAAGGGCCGGTGTGGGTGCAGGCTTTTGTTCTAGCCCAGCACTATGACACCTGATTCTACTTATCAAGGTCTTGATTGAAGAGCACGATTAGTTAATTAGTTGAATCGGGTGTTGTAGTGCTGGGCTAAAACAAAAACCTGCACCCACACCGGCACTTTCCGGATAAGATTGGACACCCCTGTTTTAGACGGACCGTTCCCAGGCTAAGCTTCAGAGGAAGCCAGTGAGCTTTACTCACCTCCTCCGTCTCCATGGGATCGTCGTCAAATAGAGAGCCCAGGTAGGCCAGGTGGAAGATGGCCAGGCCACTGAAAAGCAGGTTGATCCCGTACACCCACAGGCTCTTCAGAGAGAGGCAACACACACACACACACGAAGGCAGTCACAATGAGGAGATTCATATTTCCAAAGAAACAATCTGCTTCTGGAACAGGCAACCAGCCACACAAGACAGATGTCCGTTCTGTTAACGGCTATAAACAATGCACACAAACGTCGTCAAGTTCCAGAGAGGTCCAAACCAGACGAACGGCACAAAGAATGTTCCAGCACCTTCTTGTTCTGGTGACTGCAGTCTGGTGGACACCTCTTGGACAGGATGCAGGCACCGAAGATCGCGGAGAGCCTCTTTCTGAGAACTAAAATAAAAATTTCAAGCAATTCACTGGTCTAAAAACTGCCAGTTTCTCACAACTCAAATCTCAAACGAGAAATCGTCGAGCACGACGTTCAAACTTTAATTAGGAAAAAGATATTTGGAGAAGGTGAAATGAAATGGTGGCCACATGCACTTCAGAGGACAAGCTGGGGAGCAGCTCCACAAATATAACTGGGCTTTCATAATTGGGAAGAAAAATTACGTAAACTGTGTTAGAATTAATTGGAGGTAATACACATATACAAAATAGTCATTTTTAAATACTTATATAAAAATATACTCAGTGGCCACTTTATTAGGTACACCTGCTCGTTAACACAAATAGCCTGCTCCCCCAAACAGCAAATAATGGGGCTGCAACTTAATATATAAAGCATGCAGACATGTTGAAGAGGTTTAATTGCTGTTCAACCAAACAATAGAAATGGGCAAGACGTGTGATCTAAGTGACTTTGACCGTGGTGTGATTGGTCGATGCCAGACGTGGTTCCAGCATCTCAGAAACAGCCGCCCTCCTGGGAACGTCACGCACTACAGTCTCGAGAGTTTACAGAGGATGGTGCGATAAAGAAAAAAACGTCCAGCGAGTTGTGGAGACGCGGGCTCTTACCGTGCTCCACGTAGGTGATGAAGCCGAGGGACAGAAGCACAGCTCCCAGGTGGAAACTGAGACCCTACAGGAGGGGAAATGACCATGAGCTCAACCTCATCAGAGCCTTTCAACTGTGGCGTCATCTCAGTCATGATGTCACAGCCCCGGTTGGTACGGAAACCCCCGCGAGAGGCGGCCTACTCACGTGCAGCAGGGCACTGGCCGTGTAAGTCACCAGGATAGCGGGAAAGGTGCCGAGTTTGAGAGCGCTTTTGAAAACATCTGCGCAACACAAAGATAGGGTAATTTAAAGGTAATTTATACATATTTAATCGAACGTGTGTAAAAGTGCTTAAGCATGTTAGCATAACTGCATGTAGGTTTGGAATTTACTGAGAATTCTCTGTGCATTTCCTCAGACGGGCAAAATGACATTGAGGGACTGATACCGTTAAGAAACGCCCGTAGGAGGTTCTGCTTGTGAAGTGATGCCTTAAGCAAACACACTGGCTGCAAGAGAAGGCCTGTTCACCCAGGCATGTAGGCATACTCGCAATGCAGACTACTCGGTCTCCACCAACCTTACAATTCCTGCCCGTTACTCAGGCTGCATTTGAATGGTCAAAAAAATAGCTCCTTTTTCCTTTCTTTGCAACTTTTCCTTGACCTCGCCAGAAAACGTCATGGGGGTCAAGGAAAAGTTGGAAGGAGAGATTTACAAGGAATCTAGCGTCTACTGTGGAATTCGAACCACCTTCTCTACCTTGCGTCGTGGTGCGACGTCCAGTCGTATTGACGTGACAGTTCAACATAGCGAACTACAACTTCACGAAAAATTACGACAAAAGGCGCATCATTGCCGTTTCCATTTCACTTGAACTGTTCGTTTTATCTGCAAAATTTATTTGGTGTATTGTCTGATTGTGTCATTGTTTGTTTACTTTCTATTATAAGCCACTACTAACCAACACTACTAGCTATTCACATTTAGATTTCTGGCATTTCTCAGATGTTCGCCTTGTTGTTTGAATTCGGTAATTCGGTAGGTTCCGGAAAACTGTGATGCTTATGAAAACATTGGCGGCATTGCATTGTGGGGCGCAAATCCTACCTTCCTTCTGAAAAGGATAGTCCAGAGCATCCTTTGCGAAAGGACGGATAGAAGGATTCGTGAAGCTCCTTTCCTTCTCAATATTCGAATTTCCTTAGCATGGCTGCCCGGAAACTATTTCCAGTTCATGCAATCTAAAGGATCCTTCCTTGCTCAAATTTGACTATTCGAATGCAGCCTCAGTCTCAATCTACTAATTCTCACCCTGGTGGGTGTAACACATTGGTATTGGTAAAGTGACCCCCTTCACTGCATAGTGACAGTGATAGTGAAAGACTCAATGTAAATTCAACCATCATCATCATCATCAGTCACCTGGCACCCCAATCCTCCTCCTCCTTTCATGGTCACCTCTACTCTGTCCGTAATAACCACGGTCTGCCCAAAGGAGGCTTATTTCAAAGCAGCAAGAAATCGCACAGCTTATTCCTCAATCACAGTTTACAGTATCTAGGGCAAAACCGAAATAGATCCTGACACACTTCTGCAAATGCAACGCATCTCTTCATCAGGAGTTCCAAAATTAGAAACTGAATAATTATAAAACTGATTCTGTCCCATATTCAATTAAACGAATCAAACACTGAATTATTGACAGTGAAATCTGTAAAGGTAAGCAGCATTCTATTAGCAATGAATGCTATTTTGGAAGTAGGATAGGTTGTTTATCGTATATGTAGTATTGTAGTTTTTCTTAAAATGTGTGTGTTGTAATCTTGCCTTGAAATGTGACCTATGGAGAAGCAGAACTTTCTTACATCTATGAGGCATCCATCTAAACATCCATCCATCCTTCCTTCCTTCTACCCATTTATCCATTTAACCATCCATCCATCTATCCATCCATCTATCTATCCATCAATTTATATAATCTACCCGTAAACTTGATTTATCACACTACACTGCCAATAGGCCCAGGTGAATACCCAGGTAAGGGCCCAGGTCAGGTCAGTTGGTACATACAGGTGTTGAGCCAGCGGGACATGGGCAGGTTCCAAGAGGTCACGACCTCTACCATAGACCTGGGAAGCTCCACGTTGAGCGGCCGGGCAACGGTCATATCCCTGGAGACAGACAGACATTTCAGCTGCTCGCCCACACAAACTACGGCCATGGTTGCACAAAGAAATGGGGGGGGGGGGTACAGCTGAATGACACAGTGGAAACCATCGCACCGTTTTATGTGACATGCAGTAAGAACACAAGCCACAGTCGGCCCTGCACAACACCGCCTTTGAGAACGCGAGACCAAGAATGTGCCGTTCGAACTGACGTGTGTCGCTCGAGTCAACAAGAGTTGTTTGCACTGACCACTTGACGTTGTCCTTTATGTCGGTGAAGCCTGCTCCGGCCAGCGTGGTGGTGGTCTCGCTCAGGTAGCTAACGAAGTAATTACTGAAGTGGAAGGACAGGGCATTTTCATAGGCATGGAGCCACCTGCACGTTAAGAGAGGAATTGAAACCATTAGAATCACACTTTATGAGACATTAAGGTGGACGTTAAGCACTCTGGTCATTTAGCTTTAGATAATCTATGGCTCTGTATTCAAATCTGAAACCTGAGACCTGTATTTGCTAGAGAAATAAACAAAAGTTCACTTTTTTGCTGCTATTAACACTAGTGCGCAGCCATCTTGGAACAAGCTAGGCCATGATGTCACAAGAACGGTTTGTTTCGGCTGCTCAAGCTATTGCTACTACTAGACTGTTGACGTTCACAGAGATCGATAGAGCCAGACAGCACAAACAGCTTCAAATTTAAGCCCTGGAAGCTATCAAGAGCTTTGGAAAAAGATCAGTGCATTATTAACAACAGTGTTTTCAAACTGAACAAACGGTTTCCCCCTGAACTCAGACAGGAGCACAAACAGGAGGACAGACAGGAGCACAAACAGGAGGACAGACAGGAGCACAAACAGGAGGACAGACAGGAGCACAGACGACGATTGTATGAATGAACACCTCCAATACTTGAGGTTTGGTAAAGTAAATAAACCTAATTTCTCAGCGCATTTGAACTTCTGAAAATAATTATTCTATAAGGTTTTAGCCAAACCCATGCTACAACTCCAAGTAATTAAGAGAAGTTAGCCAACCTCAGCATATACAGCTCTGGCCCACCTAGCAAGTCCAGTAAGTAGGTCTTTAACTTTAACATACAGTATGGGGGTAGCAAGCTACATTCTCTCCAATGGAGTGAGTAGTTTTCAAAAAAGTCATTTTTCTCCTTCTTTGGGTTGCAAGGCCCTCATCATTCAACACACTACTGAACAATTTAAAAAATAAAATCAATGAACAATAAAATATTCGAAATAATCAGGAATATGAATTGGGAAACATGACGAATAGGTAAGAAGGTGCTGCTATTGGCTGAGGGAAGCTACGGCAGTTGTGGGGCGAGACTGCGTTCACTCTAGCTGACTCAGGGGTCGCTGCGGTTGCCATGGCGGGCTGTGAGTTGTGGGGTTAGACTCCGCCTTTACTCGAGCTGACTCTGGGATTGTTACGGTCGTTATGACGATCTGTGGAATGAGCTCGGTGAACAAACGAGGGGAGAGGGAAGCTCTCTGCCACAGTGCGTTACCTGTTTTTTCGTTTCTTTTTGCTGGAGAAAAACAGCCGAGCAGGGAAAAGCAGAAGAGAAACAGACAGACAGAGAGAGAGGAGTAACAACGATAAGACGACCATTTCCAGGCAAATCCATCATCGTAACATATGTTTGAACCGCCTACTTCCATAAGCTTCACACTAGCATTATTATTAAAAACAATTTCCATCAGGACCTGGGACTACAGCTGTGATAAAGCTATAAATTATTCTCTAACTTCCAAACCAGAGAACGTTGTTATTATTATTATTGTACACACCTGTCAATCAACACAAACATGCTTCTTACAGGCAAAGACAGCACAGAGCAGTGATTGGTAGGGCGATGTTTTATCATTGGAAATGTATACTAAGATGTGCTCAGAATGACTGATATGACATTTGCCTCTTTCTCTAGCTCATTTTAATACTTGTCATAGTACAGTACACTCTCATTCCTTCATGGAAATTAACGATTTTTATCATTTCCTAACTAGTGTTAGCATTCCCGGCTAATGGCTCGCTGTGCCGCGTGAAACACAGATAACAGAGACAGGCGTCAGAGTTAGTGTCGCGCTGCTGCAGAGCACGTCGTGTGGCTGCAGAGCGTGTCGTGTGGCTGCAGGGTGTGTCGTGTGGCTGCAGGGTGTGTCGTAGAGCGTGTCGTGCTGCTGCAGAGCATGTCGTGTGGCTGCAGGGTGTGTCGTGTGGCTGCAGGGTGTGTCGTAGAGCGTGTCGTGCTGCTGCAGAGCATGTCGTGTGGCTGCAGGGTGTGTCGTAGAGTGTGTCGTGCTGCTGCAGGGTGTGTCGTACAGCATGTCGTGCGGCTGCAGAGCATGTCGTAGAGCGTGTCGTGCGGCTGCAGGGTGTGTCGTAGAGCGTGTCGTGCTGCTGCAGAGCATGTCGTAGAGCGTGTCGTGCGGCAGCAGGGTGTGTCGTGCTGCTGCAGAGCGTGTTGCAGAGCGTGTCGTGCTGCTGCAGGGTGTGTCGTAGAGCGTGTCGTGCTGCTGCAGGGTGTGTCGTACAGCATGTCGTGCGGCTGCAGAGCATGTCGTAGAGCGTGTCGTGCGGCTGCAGGGTGTGTCGTAGAGCGTGTCGTGCTGCTGCAGAGCATGTCGTAGAGCGTGTCGTGCCGCAGCAGGGTGTGTCGTGCTGCTGCAGAGCGTGTTGCAGGGCGTGTTGCAGGGCGTGTTGCAGGGCGTGTTGCAGAGCGTGTCGTGCGGCTGCAGAGCGTGTTGCAGAGCGTGTCGTGCGGCTGCAGAGCGTGTTGCAGAGCGTGTCGTGCTGCTGCAGATCATGTCGTAGAGCGTGTCGTGCGGCAGCAGGGTGTGTCGTGCTGCTGCAGAGCGTGTTGCAGAGCGTGTCGTGCGGCTGCAGAGCGCGTTGCAGAGAGTGTCGTGCGGCTGCAGGGCTCAGACTCACTTGCGTAGCAGCCGGTCGCCGTAAATGGGGATGATGTAGGGGAAGAGGTAAGGCGCGATGCAGTTGGAGATGAGCAGACACACCTGGCACCTCACCCAGCTCAGGCCCACCTTCAGGAACCAGGAGAAACTCTGTACAGGAGACAGCAAGGACCTTCACTGCCTGGGCTGGAGTCCATGGCCAAATAACACACGCTACCAGAACACTCAACTAAACTGAAATAACTCATGTTTGAATGTTGAGTGAATCCCAGAATTAAAGAAATGTTCAATTACATGATGCAAAAAATCTTAGACTCTGCTATAATAGTTTGTAAATACAAACAAAAAGATTTTGTCAACGCTTGGGCTTAGTTTTCTTGGATGGATGTCTGTTAACGGTACAGAGATTG
>CM056380.1:10966344-11037408 GCA_029718625.1 Synaphobranchus kaupii
GTTGCAAGGCCCTCATCATTCAACACACTACTGAACAATTTAAAAAATAAAAATCAATGAACAATAAAATATTCTAAATAATCAGGAATATGAATTGGGAAACATGACGAATAGGTAAGAAGGTGCTGCTATTGGCTGAGGGAAGCTACGGCAGTTGTGGGGCGAGACTGCGTTCACTCTAGCTGACTCAGGGGTCGCTGCGGTTGCCATGGCGGGCTGTGAGTTGTGGGGTTAGACTCCGCCTTTACTCGAGCTGACTCTGGGATCGTTACGGTCGTTATGACGATCTGTGGAATGAGCTTGGTGAACAAACGAGGGGAGAGGAAAGCTCTCTGCCACAGTGCGTTACCTGTTTTTTCGTTTCTTTTTGCTGGAGAAAAACAGCCGAGCAGGGAAAAGCAGAAGAGAAACAGACAGACAGAGTGAGAGGAGTAACAACGATAAGAAGACCATTTCCAGGCAAATCCATCATCGTAACATACATTTGAACCGCCTACTTCCATAAGCTTCACACTAGCATTATTATTAAAAACTATTTCCATCAGGACCTGGGACTACAGCTGTGATAAAGCTATAAATTATTCTCTAACTTCCAAACCAGAGAACGTTATTATTATTATTGTACACACCTGTCAATCAACACAAACGTGCTTCTTACAGGCAAAGACAGCACAGAGCAGTGATTGGTAGGGTGATGTTTTATCATTGGAAATGTATACTAAGATGTGCTCAGAATGACTGATATGACATTTGCCTCTTTCTCTATCTCATTTTAATACTTGTCATAGTACAGTACATTCTCATTCCTTCATGGAAATTAACGATTTTTATCATTTCCTAACTAGTGTTAGAAATTTAGTTAGCATTCCCATAGATCGCAAATGGCTCGCTGTGCCGCGTGAAACACAGATAACAGAGACAGGCGTCAGAGTTAGTGTCGTGCTGCTGCAGAGTGTGTCGTGTGGCTGCAGGGTGTGACGTAGAGCGGTGTCGTGCTGCTGCAGGGTGTGACGTAGAGCGTGTCGTGCTGCTGCAGGGTGTGTCGTAGAGCGTGTCGTGCTGCTGCAGAGCGTGTCGTGTGGCTGCAGGGTGTGTCGTAGAGCATGTTGTGCTGCCGCAGGGTGTGTCGTGTGGCTGCAGGGTGTGACGTAGAGCGTGTCGTGCTGCTGCAGGGTGTGTCGTAGAGCGTGTCGTGCTACTGCAGGGTGTGTCGTGTGGCTGCAGGGTGTGTCGTAGAGCATGTCGTGCTGCCGCAGGGTGTGTCGTGTGGCTGCAGGGTGTCATAGAGCGTGTCGTGCTGCTGCAGGGTGTGTCGTGTGGCTGCAGGGTGTGTCGTAGAGCGTGTCGTGCGGCAGCAGAGCATGTCGTAGAGCTTGTCGTGCGGCAGCAGAGCATGTCGTGCGGCTGCAGGGTGTGTCGTAGAGCGTGTTGTGCTGCTGCAGAGCATGTCGTAGAGCGTGTCGTGCGGCAGCAGGGTGTGTCGTAGAGCATGTTGTGCGGCAGCAGGGTGTGTCGTGCGGCTGCAGAGCGTGTCGCAGAGAGTGTCGTGCGGCTGCAGAGCGTGTCGCAGAGCGTGTCGTGCGGCAGCAGGGTGTGTCGTGCGGCTGCAGAGCGTGTCGCAGAGCGTGTCGTGCGGCTGCAGAGCGTGTCGCAGAGCGTGTCGTGCGGCAGCAGGGTGTGTCGTGCGGCTGCAGAGCGTGTCGCAGAGAGTGTCGTGCGGCTGCAGGGCTCAGACTCACTTGCGTAGCAGGCCGGTCGCCGTAAATGGGGATGATGTAGGGGAAGAGGTAAGGCGCGATGCAGTTGGAGATGAGCAGACACACCTGGCACTTCACCCAGCTCAGGCCCACCTTCAGGAACCAGGAGAAACTCTGTACAGGAGACAGCAAGGACCTTCACTGCCTAGGCTGGAGTCCATATGGCCAAATAACACACGTTACCAGAACACTCAACTAAATAACTCATGTTTGAATGTTGAGTGAATCCCAGAATTAAAGAAATGTTCAATTACATGATGCAAAAAATCTTAGACTCTGCTATAATAGTTCGTAAATACAAACAAAAAGATTTTGTCAACGCTTGGGCTTAGTTTTCTTGGATGGATGTCTGTTAACGGTACAGAGATTGTGAATGTAAAGAACCACCATTCTTTAAAAAAGGAATTCATGGGGCTGCAGGATGTCACACGGCTCACGCTCAGTGTACATTAACTGTGTGAAGGAACCGGTCAGTGTACATTAATTGTGTGAAGAACACGGTAAGTGTACATTAATTGTGTACATTTGCAGTGGAAGTGACCTGGCCTCCTTTTCCCTGGAGCTTTGGGACCCGAGACTCACCAGCTTACGGCTCTCAATGGCCTCTTTGTAGCTGGTGAAGCTGATCCAGGGGCCAAAGATGACCGTACCCACAAAATAGATGTACCCCATGAACTCCACAGGGGACGGCACCGCCGGCACGGTACCCCGGTCCAGGTCGAAGGCCAGAGAGATCGCCTTCATGGCCACCACCATCTGCGAGCCTGCGACCAGCAAGAGAAACGGCACATGGCCACACGTCGTGCGATACAAACATTAACCGCTGACCTGAGAGCTCAGCGTGGAGCAGCAACGGCGTTCTTTACTTAGAACAACTTCTCATACGTTTATAAGCGTATCATAAGAATATCATCACCATCTCTCCATCACTCCCCTCAACACAATCACTCCATGTTGCCTCTAATAGCACCAACCACCAATTATGCCGCCACCCCCCCCCCCCCCCCCCCCCGGAGAAAGGGTTAAATCAAGGCTCACCTCTCATTTTATGCCACGTGGCAGTGTCCATCATGTGCAGCTCTCTGAAATTAAAACCAGAGAAAAATAAGAACAGATGCCCGGGTGCAAAGACATTTCAGTAACTACAACAGTACTCCTGCAAAGAGTAGTAACCATGGTAACGACCATGGTGACAGCCACGACTAACAGTCAGCATCACAAAAATCATCAAACGAAACCACAATTCTCGTAAATATGACATTGGAAAACAAATTAAAGTTCAAAAATGTAACAAGCAACATGTAAATAAACCAGCTTGAATTATTAATAATAATAATAATAATAATAATAATAATAATAATAATGATAATCTGAGGCTCAGAGGACACGCTTAAAGCGAGAGAACAAGATTAAGTATGATTTAAGACGCAATTAAAAAGTTCCATGCCTCCAGTCCCCACAGCCCCTCCCCCATCTCAGAGCCCCCCCCCCCCCACACACACACACACACACACACACACACACTCTCTCTTTCCTCATAGGCCTACCCCATCAGCAGGTAGATGAGGATGGTCACGGAGAGGAAGGTGCCGCGGTTATTGGAGTGTCGGCAGAGGAAGAGGATGAGGTAACAGAGGAGGCTTAGCAGCACGACCCACACCATGTGCAGCTCGAAGAACAGGTAGAGCGAGTAAAACCCTCCGCACACCGTGCTCAGGTGTTTCACGTAGGAGGGGAGACCTGATGGGGCAGGTGGGCAGAGGGGAGAGGAGAGGGGCAGAGGGGAGAGGGGAGAGGAGAGGGGCAGAGGGGAGAGGAGAGGGGCAGAGGGGAGAGGAGAGGGGCAGAGGGGGAGAGGAGAGGGGCAGAGGGGAGAGGAGAGGGGCAGAGGGGAGAGGAGAGGGGCAGAGGGGAGAGGAGAGGGGCAGAGGGGAGAGGAGAGGGGCAGAGGGGAGAGGAGAGGAGAGGGGCAGAGGGGAGAGGACAGGGGCAGAGGGGAGAGGACAGGGGCAGAGGGGAGAGGAGAGGGGCAGAGGGTGTCGTCATTAAACGTAAGATAACCAGGGGGGTATTTCACAAAGCGGGATTACTGAGTTAGCTGGATAACTGCACTGAGTAAAATCCGGAACCCTCCAAAATCTGTGGAACATGGACTGAAGTAAAAAGAGCCGTTTTGGGTTTTACTCTGTGCAGTCATCCAGTTAACCGAGTAATCCTCGGTTATACATCAAAAGTTATACATCGACTTATCTGAAATAAAAAATGCACATCGACACTGGTTTCATTTTTCAATTGGATTCATTTCCACAATTAAGTGATGCACAACAGCTAAAACCGGCCACCGGACATTGATAGATAGATGTTATTAGAATATACAATCTGTAAATATGTTTTGTTATTAATTACACAAAATCACATTTGGCGATGATACTCATATTGAAGAAACAGGGTCAGAGACCTGCACACTTTAATCACAATGCAGACATTTCCATGCACCACCCACCACCCCACCACCCCTGCTCACCTAGTCTCCAGAGCACCCGACACGCCAAGCAGATCACCAGCAGCTGCCACACTTGCTCCACACCCTGCTGGGCTGTGGGGAGAAGGCAGCCCTCTGCCAGCTCCTGAAAGAACTCCTGTCTGCTCAGCGAGCCCATCGTGTCACCCCTGGGTCCTTGTGAAGAGACAGCAGACACAGAAACAGACAATAACAAAAAGGCCACTGCTTGGAACGGCAGATTCTTACTCTGTCTGGGAACGATTGTGCGTCGACTGCCAACTTATCACCTTTGTGCTGTGTTCTACCTGTAATGATCCATCTGCAGATGGTGTGGTCTCCTCTCACTCAAACCCACATACACTACAAGTCCCAACATGCACTGCGGCTAAAGCTGCTGTGAGCCTGTGAACATCTGTACAGCCTCTACTGCAGATGCTAAATTTCAGCAGACTGGGCAGACTTGTCTTATTTGTGGAGATCCACACTCAGATAGCTGATGGCAAAATACGAAAAATGATTCAAAAAACACTCAGATTGCAGGAAAGCGAGCGAATAAAACAGGAATTCATAGCATTTAGCCCGAAGGCATGGAATG
Organism: Synaphobranchus kaupii; assembly: GCA_029718625.1. Taxonomy (NCBI): domain Eukaryota; kingdom Metazoa; phylum Chordata; class Actinopteri; order Anguilliformes; family Synaphobranchidae; genus Synaphobranchus; species Synaphobranchus kaupii. Next base: position 10,971,200 of record CM056380.1, read on the forward strand.
AGAAAACAGCTACGGTTTGAAACATGTGTAGCCTACATGATTTTAATTCCTGCCTTTTCTTAATAGATAACTAACGTTAAGTGGATGCCGGTGTGAAAGAGCGTATGCAACGCTAACTCACGAACTAGCAGTAGTGACTATAAGATACACGTTACCATTTCCCCTTTAACTAGTTAGCTAGCAAGCATGTTAGCCGAGATATTAAATGGGATGCATTCAACCTCGATAATGGTGTTCTAGTCATTACGCTAAACTTACTGTAAGTCATCAGAGCTTACGAGCTAGCGAGCAAATCCTAAAAAGTACGGCAACAGTAAACTCAAGGCTAAAGACAACGCAGAGGCAGCTAGCCAGTGCTGTGCGCACTGCAGTAAGGTTAACGTTAGGTTAGTTACATACGGTTTGTGTTGGGCTCAAAGCTCAACGGAGGAAAGCAATAGTAGCAATTATATTGACAATCTGAACTGCTGCTCAACAGAAACATGTAGCTAGCAAACGTTAGCTAACCAGCGAGCAATAATTCAGTGGTAGGGTTAGTATAGCCTACCAAACACATTGAGACTGCCTGCGTGTGTAATTTTGCCGCTTACCTGGGTCAGTTCTTCAGTCAGCTGTGCTGAAGCGTCCGTCCCGCACACTCGGGTTTAATGTGCACTAACTGCCCAGATGTTGCTAATTTCTGATTCCCATTGTTACCAACCGCATCACAGCCGCTCTTGCCATTCCTACACAACGCACATGAATGGGAAGCACACAATCCAATCATCTACAAGTCCTGAAAAGCTGCAGCCAATCCTGTGACCCGATGAGTTAGGAACTACCCAATCGATCCACGGGATACTATAGAGGCTACCCAATCAACTAAAACAAGCCAGAGACCCAAAAAGAAAATCTCTGAACAAGCCCAGGAAAGAATACACCGAACAAACCCATGTCAGTGGGCCGAAATCACAGTGAAATATAGACCGGTTTTGAACTGGTATGGATGTTTTGATTTGTACATGTTGAAATAGCATCAACCGTTTGCCATTATATTTAATTTTGATAGAGAGCATATCAGGCCGCATACAGTTGCCAGTGTTGGGCAAGCTACTTGGAAAGTGTAGAAAGCTAAGTAATCCAGTTTCTCTACAAAAACTGCTCAACTACATAAAAGCTATATAGGTAAGCTACAAGCTACATGGAAAAAGTAGCTGCTACGGTACATTGACGGTACTTCACACCAAATATTATCGAATGCCACTCTGAGATTAAGTCTCAGGGGAAAAACAACTGGCAGTCAAATAAATCATAAGGCATCAAATTGTTCAATGAAATTGAGAAAATATAGAATGTTTATTAGAAAAAAGGAAGTAATAAGCTGGGCCTTTTGTCTTATTTATATTATACTGGGCCCAGTATATCTTCTACAACCACCCCCCCCCCCAATTGGGATTCCATTATAACTTTGCAGTTTTTGATTGCAAAATATATTTCTACTCATATTCTGATACTCAATTTGCGATCATCATTTTTTTGGGATATTGTTTGAATATAGTTCATTTTTTATTTGTATTTTATCATTGCCCAGAATTTTAAAAAAAATCTGTTATGTCCCGTCTAAACTGCTCACTGCTTAACATCATCATAATGAACATCTTGGTCAAGTGTTTCAAGTAGAAATGCAGTGTTGGAAGAGTTCAGGGACACTAAAAAAAAAGAAAAATTCAATTGGAATGTGGGAACATACACATTTTTGTGGGTGTTCAGTTAGCAGGGAGAAATGTACGTTTGTGTGCTGGACTTGTTTTGTGAATTAGGGCCATCAGACACATTGAGGAAGTCATTTCCAGTAAGGTTTATTGCACCCACATGACAGGACTAAGCAAACACCTCAGGAAACACAATGCCGCATCCAATTCATAAAGTAAAGACATAAAATAATACACAGTACAGTCCATGGCTATGTAAACACTCAATGTGTGTATTTGTGTAACTAATCATCTAAAGATTATAGTATACAGAAAGCACAACTTTAAAAAATACATTGTTTATATCAATGATAGAATGGAAAACCTTGGTAAAAAGCTACAACTTAAATTGGTGAAATACATTCATTGTAGTGATTTCAGTATAGTTTTCATTAAAATTGTGAAGAGAACTAACTGAATAGAGGTAAGACTTTGGAAAGGCACACTACAGAGATACAATTAATATTCAAACCTTACAATAAAGGCTTAACAGACATTAGTAACAGTGTAAATATGAGGTAGAACATTACTGGCCCAGTAAACATGTTCATAGAATGCCCACAGAACTGGAGCCATACATGCAGTCTGTTTGACAAAATGCTCTGATTATCAACGGCTCTTTAAAAAAAGAATTTAAAAAATCAACAAAAGAGGTGTACGCACTTGAGCTGCAATAAACAGGCTGGGCTGCAAACTCAGCCATAAGTATGAGAGGATAAAATGTACATCTGCCCCCAGACGTAATAACAATCTCCAGTTTTAGGTTATGTAGACTATACCACACGACTGCAAGCACCCTCACCCCCCAAAAAAAACAAATTGACACCCCTTTCTGCAGTCTTTTACCATTCAAGATAAATGATTAATTCAGATTTATTTTGATTGCCATCACAGATTCTATAGACTAACCAGACTAACCAGATGCTCAGCTCCTGATTTCCTGCATACAGACTGTTGCCAGAGTATCATACTTGACCCCGCCCCCTTTTTCATGAGATGTGCTGGGCTGGAATTGTTCGGCTTCACCGGTAGGGAGCTGGAACTCTCTATGGGAAGAATAAGGAGCCGAGTGCCCCTAGGGTCTATAGAATCTGTGTTGTTTCTCCACACCCGGGGCCCATGATATTTATTAAATATCATATGTGCGCCCCCTTCCGCCCCCTCCCCCTGTGCTTTTCCCTCACAGAATTAAAGCACCACTTCTATGTCATAGGCAATTTTATTCTGCATACCCCCCGCATTCCTACGCAAGGTGACCTCCTCGGACTCCGCCCCCTTGCGTTGCACGTGCTTCGCCCGTTTGGACGGCGAGGGGCTGAGATTGGCCTTCTTCTTGGAGGCGGGGTGGGTCTGCAGGTAGGGGGGCTTCAGGGAGGACGGGGGAGACGTGGCGGCTTTGGGGTGGTGGCCGTGCTCGGGTTTGGAGAGGGGGTTGTCCGTGCCGGTGGCTCTGTGCACGTGGCAGAAGAGCACGCCACACTTCCGGCAGCGGTAGCTCTCCTCCTTGGTGTGGATGGTGAGGTGGCGATTCAGGTTGTGCCGAGTGGTGTAGGAGCGGTCGCACTGCGGGCAGGGAAATGGCCGCTCCCCGGTGTGGATGCGCTGGTGCTCATGTAAGTGGCTCTTGCTGAGGAACCTCTTTCCGCACATAGAGCAGGGGAACGGCCGCTCCTTCTGGGCGCCCTTGGCCGGCTCTGTCAGAATCAGGGCTAAAGTGGCCTCTCGCACTTTGCCCGTGGCAGCCGTCCCTGCCACCCTTGTCTTCTCCACTTTCCCGTCCGCTGTAGCCATTGGTATCGGCTTTATTCCTGAAGCAGGACATAAGGCCTTGTGTTAAACATTCCCTCGTGACAACAAGCCGACCCAAACTTCAACCATGGTTTTCCCAAAGCAGAATCTGAATGAAGTGCAACATTTATGAGGAAGTAATTTCCAGACAGGTTTATTGCACCCACATGAAAGGACTAGGCAGACAGCTCAGGATACACAATGCCGCATCTAATTCATAAAGTAAAGACGTAAAATAATACACAGTACAGTGCGTGGCTATTTAAACACCTGATGTGTGTATTTGTGTAACTAATCATCTAAAGATTACAGTATACAGAATGCACAACTTTAAAAAATACATGGTTTATATCAATGACAGAAGAAAAAAAAAAAAAAAAAAAAACCTTGGTAAAAAGCTACAACATAAATTGGTAATGAATAAATTAATTGCAACGATTTCAGTATAGTTTTCAGTAAAATTGTGAAGAGAACTAACTGAATAGAGGTAAGACTTTGGAAAGGCACACTGCAGAGATACAATTAATATTCAAACCTTACAACAAATGCTTAACAGACATTAGTAACAGTGTAAATATGAGGTAGAACATTACTGGCCCAGTGAACATGTTCATAGAATGCCCACAGAACTGGAGCCATACATGCAGTCTGTTTGACAAAATGCTCTGATTATCAACGGCTCTTTAAAAAAAGAATTTAAAAAATCAACAAAAGAGGTGTACGCACTTGAGCTGCAATAAACAGGCTGGGCTGCAAACTCAGCCATAAGTATGAGAGGATAAAATGTACATCTGCCCCCAGACATAATAAGAATCTCCAGTTTTAGGCTATTTAGACTATACCACACGACTGCAAGCACCCTCACCCCCCAAAAAAAACAAATTGACACCCCTTTCTGCAGTCTTTTACCATTCAAAATAAATGATTCAGATTTCTTTGATTGCCATCACACATTCTATAGACTAACCAGATGCTCAGCTCCTGATTTCCTGCATACAGACTGTTGCCAGAGTATCATACTTGACCCCGCCCCCTTTTTAAAATTTCATGAGATGTGCTGGGCTGGAATTGTTTGGCTTCACCGGTAGGGAGCTGGAACTCTCTATGGGAAGAATAAGGAGCCGAGTGCCCCTAGGGTCTATAGAATCTGTGTTGTTTCTCCACACCCGGGGCCCATGATATTTATTAAATATCATATGTGCACCCCCTTCCGCCCCCTCCCCCCATGCCTTTCCCTCACAGAATTAAAGTACCACTTCTATGTCATAGGCAATTTTATTGTGCATACCCCCCGCATTCCTACGCAAGGTGACCTCCTCGGACTCCGCCCCCTTGCGTTGCGCGTGCTTCGCCCGTTTGGACGGCGAGGGGCTGAGATTGGCCTTCTTCTTGGAGGCGGGGTGGGTCTGCAGGTAGGCGGGCTTCGGGGAGGACGGGGGAGATGCCGCGGCTTTGGGGTGGTGGCCGTGCTTGGGTTTGGGGGCGCCCTTGGAGAGGGGGTTGTCCGTGCCGGTGGCTCTGTGCACGTGGCAGAAGAGCACGCCACACTTCCGGCAGCGGTAGCTCTCCTCCTTGGTGTGGATGGTGAGGTGGCGCTTCAGGTTGTGCTGGGTGGTGAAGGTGCGGTCGCACTGCGGGCAGGGAAATGGCCGCTCCCCGGTGTGGACGCGTTGGTGCTCCTTAAAGTGGCTCTTGCTGAGGAACCTCTTTCCACACAGAGCGCAGGGGAACGGCCGCTCCTTCTGGGCGCCCTTGGCCGGCTCTGTCAGAATCAGGGCCAAAGTGGCCTCTCGCACTTTGCTCGTGGCTGCCGTCCCTGCCACCCTTGTCTTCTCCACTTTCCCGTCCGCTGTAGCCATTGGTATGGGCTTTATTCCTGAAGCAGGACATAAGGCCTTGTGTTAAATGAAACATTCCCTCCGACCCACACTTCAACCACGGTAGCATCTGAATAAAGTGCAACAACTTGGTTAGCATCCCCAGTGAAAATTACGCGCTGGAAAATGGCGTAGGATTTTAATTTCATACATTTCACGAAACATTGATGCTTATTAGAATCGTACTCAATTTGGTAATATCATTAGCCACCGCCAACTCAAAAACTTGATTAGGTGAAACACCCGGATATGACGTTGGATGTGAAGAAGTTCCTACAGTGAGATTGCTTCAGTGCAACAAGACAGCATGCATCCCAGTGACTGACAAGGTCGAGTAAACGATCGGTTATGGACAAGAAGGACCACGGCCTTGCCATTTTGAGCAGTCCAAGGGACCGGGAACAGGTGAGGGAGCGGAGAGTTAATGGGGATTGGCAGAAGATCGAGATGTGGTCTGAGGAAAACTTGGGGCGAGTTGGACACACGTCTCTTGAATATGTGAATTCAAAAGCTATGATAGTGAATTTGCCGTTTGTCTGGAACACTAACATTATAATAGCGAAAACTAGCAAGTTAGAAGTAGCTAATGACAATTACTTAAACTTTGGCTACTGGTTACCTTTACACACCAGTGAGTATTTGTGCAACATCATTAAAGTACTAAATGTAAATTAACTTATACTAAAATATAAATGCAATATAAAGAATACAAAATGTAACACAAATCAAATACATACTGCATTTTAAAACAAATCCTGGAATTATATAGCAAGCTAGCATCCATTTAGCTAGCTAAAATCATAAAGCTGGCTGTAACAGTCCTGAAATAATTACATAAGAAAGAGTGCCAAGGAACCATATACTGTAAGGAACGGGAATAGGGAGATGCAAAAAGAGGTGGGCGTTCTGTCTGCAAACAGAGTTTGCATATCGCTATTTAAGTTTTATGTTCACCATCTTCACTAAATTGCTATATTTGCTGCTAGAGGGCTAGACCTCAAGGACTCTGTGACTAACTAGCTTCTGCTACTTTACTTTGCTACTCTGAGCAGGGAGTCCCTAAAGTTGTCACTGGCCACAATGTAAAATATATATATATATAAGATTTAAAAAAGTACGTATGCCTGTATGTGTGTGTGTCATCAATACCTTAAATGCAATCCCTTACATCATAAACATTGCCCTTTAAGTAACAGGTACAACAGCGACACCTTGTTTTGTGTCATAGTGAGATACAACATTTATGAATGTAACTGGCAAAAGGGACAGCAAGTTAAAGCAGGCAAATTTGCCAAAGTGGTATCACTAATCATTAAGTAGACCGCGCCATGCTTTAAATTCATCATACATCTACTGCCAAAATAACAACATTCACGCACGTGTCTGCAGGTTGTGGACTCTCGCCAGCCAACTAACTACAACGCTAACGAACTTAACCTGCTCACTAACACAGCCTTGTTAAAAATTTAGCTAGCAGGCTCTCAAACACTACTAAGAAAATAACCTACCATTACTATCTAGAGACAAACAAACTGACGGGGAACCGCTGGTGAAGGATGTAGTAACCAAAGGCATGTGAGCAAACAGGTTTACAAAACATCCTGCTCAGTCCCGTTTGCCAACTAGCGCTTCGCTTAGCTAACGATAGTTATCCAGGTCCTAAGATCCAGCATTTTACAGAATTAATTTTTTTAAATACAACATTCAGAATGCAAAATAAACCACTATTTATCTAGAAGTCTTTAAATCCTCTTGATGAAAATATAAGGTGTAGTTAAACGAATACCAATCACTGGTGGAATTTATAGCGGCTCACTTGCTGCAAACTACGATAGCCGAGTTAGCTAAGTTAGTTACGGTGCTGCAACTTGCTCCATCAAACACAAATGGCTACATTTGAAGCGTTACAACAATAACCAGTGTACGTGTTGTTTTAATTTATAGAGACCTTAACGGATATTGTAAAGTTGGTGAGAAGTTAAGTAGCCGTAATAATAAAACAAGCCTTACTTGCAGAAGTGTGTTTTCCCTCGTTGGGACAGTGCACACCACGGCCCTGCTCAGTGTAAACCACACACCACTTCCACAGGGACTTTGGTTCCTACCCCAAACACAACAAAGGGAAGAGCAGCAACTCACACCGACGGCGTTAAATTAACTGAGCAGCCTACATTATTTATGCCAGTTGTCTGCTTAAAGTATTTTGTTTTACTAAATAAGTAAATAAATATAATGTCCAGGCAATGTGTTAGAGGCCGTAGCTAAGACAGTGCCATGCATCAGGTTACTATAGTTTTACTCGTTAATTTTCGTTCGGATTGTCGAGGCAATTGTAAACACAAAACATATTTAAATTTCAGCAGGTTTTGATGAGCTCCACGATCTGAAATGTAGGTAACATATTCTCCTGGTAATGATTCAACATCACTGCCTTTTTAAAAATTGTTCTGTGGACACCAGTTTCTGCCAATATGGGCAAAAAGGCCAATGCCATTCTGGAGCTCAAAATATAGTGCCCTCCAATAATTCGTATTCGTATTAAACCTTAATTTAATTCTCGGAGAATATCATTGAGGGTGGGCCCTCATTTGTAATGATACCGAGATTACACAACAGAGGAAAAGTCAAACAGAATAAAAACAATCAAAAATAAGTTCATAAAATGAATAAATAAATAAAACAAGCACAAATCAGTTAAAAACAGTTGCAAACAGATATGGGAAGCTTTAAAATCATGTTTCTGAAATGTCTAAAAGGAAAAAGAGAATTGAGTTTTAGGAAACGTCCATGAATCTGGAGAATCTGGAGCAGTCCTTCCATGTTTAGACTTGACTCTAGGTACTTGGACAAGCCAGTCATTAGAGCGGGTGGTAGTTTTCCAAGGAGGGCTTTGTAAATAATAAATACCAATGCCTGTCACGTCTCTCGGACAGAGAAGACCACCCAACCTTTTCATACAGCATGCAATGATGAGTACCATAGACATCACCAGTAATGAATCTGAGGGCAGAGTGATGAACAGAATCCAAGGGCTTAAGGGTGGAAGCAGATACATGCCTATAAATCACATCACCATAATCCAGAGCCGACATAAAAACTGCTTCGACAAACCATCTCCTACTAAACACAGGGAAGCTGATTCTGTTTCTGTACAAGTAGCCAATTTCTTTCCATAATTTCCAAACAAGATTATCTATGGTATTTAAAAGTAACTTTCTCATCTAGCCAAATGCCAAGATACTTATATTCTGACTCTCTCAATGTTAAATCCAGTCACAGTGGAGATATGTAGTTTATTATAATCAATAACTCTCTTCCTAGAAAACAGCATACATTTTGTTTTATGTGCATCCAATGCAAGTTTGAGGTTAACTGTACACTTTGCAGTGTTAAAGGAGCGCTGCAAGTGTTCCACATCTCCAATTGAAGCCGAAAGTTTACATACACTTTAGCCAAATCCATTTAAACTCAGTTTTTCACAATTCCTGGCATTTAATCCTAGTAAACATTCCGTCTTCGGTCAGTTAGGATCACAACTTTATTCTAAGAATGTGAAATGTCAGAATAATAGTAGAGAGAATTATTTATTTCAGCTTTTATTTCTTTCATCACATTCCCAGTGGGTCAGAAGTTTGCATACACTCTGTTAGTATTGGGTAGCATTGCTTTTAAATTGTTTAACTTGGGTAAAATGTTTCGGGTAGCCTTCCACAAGCTTCTCACAATAAGTTGCTGGAATTTTGGCCCATTCCTCCTGACAGAAATTGTGTAACTGAGTCAGATTTGTAGGCCTCCTTGCTCGCACATGCTTTTTCAGTTCTGCCCACAAATTTCTGATTGGATTGAGATCAGGACTTTCTGTCAGGACTCCAATACCTTGACTTTGTTGTCCTTAAGCCATTTTGCCACAACTTTGGAAGTATGCTTTGGGTCATTGTCCATTTGGAAGAGCCATTTGCAACCAAGCTTTAACTTCCTGGATGATGTCTTGAGATGTTGCTTCAATATATCCACATCATTTTCCTTCCTCATGATGCCATCTATTTTATGAAGGGCACCAGTCCCTCCTGCAGCAAAGCAGCCCCACAACATGATGCTGCCAACCCCATGCTTCACGGTTGGGATGGTGTTCTTCTTTTGTACCGGTTCCCTCCAGCATCTTCACAAGGTCCTTTGCTGTTGTTCTGGGATTGATTTGCACTTTTCACACCAAAGCACGTTCATCTCTAGGAGACAGAACCTTCCTTCCTTCCTGAGAGGTATGACGGCTGCGTGGTCCCATGGTATACAGTACCAGTCAAAAGTTTGGACACACCTACAGATCCTTTCCAAAAAATTAGAATATCATGGAAAAGTTTTTTTTTTTCCATAATTCCATTCAAAAAGTGAAACTTTCATTACACACAAAGTGAAATATTTCTAGCCTTTATTTGTTTCATTTTTCATAATTTTGGCTTACAGCTCCAGAAAACCCCCAAAACAGTATTTCAAGAAATTAGAATAGTGTGTCGAAAATCAGTATTTACTTCAGTTATTTCAGAGAATGAATGTTTTAGACTGAGTGTCACACTATCATCTAATTTACTCAAAACACCTGCAAAGTTTATCTCAGTTTGGTTCAGTATGGGGAAGACTGCAGACTTGACAATTGGCCAGAAGACCATCATTGACACCCTCCAGAAGATGGGTAAGCCACACAATCGCTAAGGAGGCTGGCTGTTCACAGAGTGCAGTGTCCAAGCATATCAATAGAAAGTTTAGTGGAAGGGAAAAATGTGGCAGGAGAAGGTGCACAAGCAAAAGAGATGACCGTAGGCTTCAGCGGATTGTCAAGCAAAGACGATTCCAAAATTTGGCGGAGATGCAGAGGGAGTGGACTGAGGCTGGAGTCAGTGCTTCAAAAACCACCACGTACAGACGTATCCGGGACATGGGCTACAACTGTCAGATTCCTCGAGTCAAGCCACTCCACTCATTCTCTGAAATAACTGAAGTAAATGCTGATTTTCGACACACTATTCTAATTTCTTGAAATACTGTTTTGGGGGTTTTCTGGAGCTGTAAGCCAAAATTATGAAAAATGAAACAAATAAAGGCTAGAAATATTTCACTTTGTGTGTAATGAATCTATAATCTATGAAAGGTTCACTTTTTGAATGGAATTATGGAAAAAAAAAAAACTTTTCCATGATATTCTAATTTTTTGGAAAGGATCTGTACTCATAGAAGGTTTCTTTCCATTATTTTTACTGTTTTCCACATTTTGGAATAGTAAAGACATCAAAACTATGAGATAACACAAATTAAATTATGCAAAGACCAAAAAAGTGTTAAACAAATTTTAAAAAGTCATATATTTTAGATTCTTCAAAGTAGCCACCCTTTGCCTTGATAACGGCTTTGCACATTCTTGCCATTCTCTCAAACAACTTCTGTGGTAAACAGGTATTCCACAGGTAAACAGGTGATGCCATCATGACTCTATATAAAAGGATATCAAAAGACTCCTGATATCTTATTTCCAGGTACTCTTAGAAGCGATACTATAACCTCTGCATTTGAATGGATCTCTATGGGAATTGGGGGGTGGGACTAGATTAAGATGTAAATTACACGGGAATAGTATGTAACCCATGGTTGGCTAAATGGCTGTAAGTCATCAAGGGTCTGAGGTATCAAACGAGCCTCAAACCATCACTCTGCTGCCAGATATGAAGTAGATATGGATGGATCACTTTAAGGGTTGTTTACAGTACAGAATTGTGTTTGGGATAAAGCCATATTTTTTCTTGATTTTCTCTGTACTCCACAATTTTATATTTGTAATCAAACAATTCACATGTGGATAATCACCAGTATTTAAATAACTTAATTGAAAATATATTGCATCAATAGAGAAATCAACTCCGTCAGATAAAATATCTCACAGAGTTGAGATAAAACATTACAGAGTTGACAAAATGTTATATTTTCTCATTTCACGGCATAGCTGTAGGCTACTGTGTAGCTATTCTATTTTTCTCAGTTGCTACAAGGTAATTTAATGAAAGTGAAAATACACATTTTTAAACCATAATTCTTAATTTGTTTGAGACAATACTGATAGCAATTTTATTAAAAAATAGAGGACAATTAGCTTGCTGCCTTCTATGAGGCAGGAGTCCTTAGGATATGGTTCATCTTTTTATGCCTGATTATATTACATTTTTGTAGAACTGTTTTGGCAAAAGTCTGGGACACAAAATTCAAGGGCAAACATTTTCATAAAAATATATTTTAAAACAAAGAGGATTATAAGAGTACATTTTCACACCTATGTTATCAGGAGGAATTGTTCATTTTAGGTTTTGAAGGCTTTTAACACATTTTTGTTTGTCCCGAATACACTCAGCGAAACCCCAGAAGTGTGTCATCCAGGTGTTTCAAATATACTGCAATTTGAAAAATATTCTCCTACTCAACGACTTTCTCGTCCCATCTACTGCTACTCACCAAGGCTACTCAATAGTGTGGAAGAGTGCTGATTCACATACTCACCAAGGCTACTCAATAGTGTGGAAGAGTGCTGATTCACATACTCACCAAGGCTACTCAATAGTGTGGAAGAGTGCTGATTCACATACTCACCAAGGCTACTCAATAGTGTGGAAGAGTGCTGATTCACATACTCACCAAGGCTACTCAATAGTGTGGAAGAGTGCTGATTCACATACTCACCAAGGCTACTCAATAGTGTGGAAGAGTGCTGATTCACATACTCACCAAGGCTACTCAATAGTGTGGAAGAGTGCTGATTCACATACTCACCAAGGCTACTCAATAGTGTGGAAGAGTGCTGATTCACATACCAAGGCTACTCAATAGTGTGGAAGAGTGCTGATTCACATACCAAGGCTACTCAATAGTGTGGAAGAGTGCTGATTCACATACCAAGGCTACTCAATAGTGTGGAAGAGTGCTGATTCACATACCAAGGCTACTCAATAGTGTGGAAGAGTGCTGATTCACATACCAAGGCTACTCAATAGTGTGGAAGAGTGCTGATTCACATACTCACCAAGGCTACTCAATAGTGTGGAAGAGTGCTGATTCAGACACGGCCCGGGACATATTACAAACTACTTCCTCACTAGTTTGGAAAGAGTCTTGCAGTATTTTTTTCACACACTGCTTGCAGAGTGAGGGGACAGGAGACAGGGAATCATATTCGTTCATGGCCTGTTTCTGCTTCCTGTCCCACTCTCATGCCCTTCTTTCTAGGGATGATGTAGTACATGGAACATCCACTAGGTGTCCCTGTTGTCCTTTTCTGGCAAGAAAACGTGGCATTGTCTTTTTTCATCCATGGCATGTCCACTCACTGGGCATTTACTCACCTGGGCATCTGCATACTCCCTTCCCACCCACCTCTTTAGACAACAGGGGTGTGCGTGTGTGCGTGTGTGTGTCATTTCATAATCTTTCCCCCTGTATTATCCTTTTTTATTGTGGATTTCTCAGAGTACTGAGATGGCTGAAGAAGGGAGGGAGAAAATATAAATATAAAGGAGAGAATAGGAAAGATGGAGTGATAAATTAATGTAATTTACACAGACTGAGGAAGCTGGAAGTGAGGACGCAGTAGTGGACGATAATGGAAATAATGCAACCAAGCTTTAACTAATAATGGGGAGAGGAAAGATCAGAGAACGTTTGGAAAACGGGGTCAATCTGCTTCCCCCATCTTTCTCCCTCGTGCCAAACAAATTACACCAACACCAGGTCCACAAGTAGAACTGATACATAATTATAATCAGATATAACATACTGTATATCCACTTTGTTAATATCCCACAATGCAATGCAGCATTTCTACAGCATATGTGTTACCATGGTAGCAGTGTCATAGCAGACTGCAGTAGTCTGTTCACACATGTCAGAATCTGTCTAGAGAAAGGGAGTATTCCTTATTCTTTCAATACTTCACAGATCCTTTCATCATTTCAAAAGAATAATGTGTTAAATCTGCAGAACTGCAGGCGTGTATAATCACAGATGTGTGTTGTGCATGTGTGGGTTTGTGAAATAAATGCAATTGTTTGGGAGTACATTTTGGTTGTGGGTAAACTGGGGGTACTGAACATTTTATCTTCAGACTGTGTTTGTGATGAAGAAAATGAACATTTCCATTTCATTGTGCGTGAAAGTTAAGGATAAACGTGGACAAATTCAGGGGCCCGTTTCTCCAAAGCATCTTAGCGTTAAGATCATCTTAGAGTGCTTTGTCTTTGTGGTTTATTCATTTTATGAGCAAAATTATAAAAAATTACTGACATTACATAAAAAAGATAATAAAAATAGAGGGAAAAAGACAAAAAAACAAATGATGAACAACAAACAATGAAAGTAATATAAAAACAAAATAGCCTGAGATGATCTTTATCTAAGATCCTTTTGGGAAACAGGGCCCAAGTCTGTGTTCTTTATTTCTCAATTGAAATGGGTGTGTGCCAAACAAATATATGTATTATAGCTATTATTATTATTATTATTGTTATCATAATAAGCAATATAATAATCGTAATACTGTGTACCAACTGCTGTGCTTGAGGGTGTAAATTGAGTATGTGTGTGTCTACAATATTCCTGTATGTTTCCATGAGTTGATAGAAGGACACCTGCCTTTCTGTGTGCCTCAGTGTCTGTCTATCGGTCTATGTGAGAGGGAGGCAGAGCAGAACTATATGCAGAACAGCGCAAAGCATAGGGTGACCAGACGTCCCATTTGTCCCGGGATAGCCCCATATTTCAGCACCTTTTCAAGCCTCGATTTGTCCCGTAATTCAGTCGTAGCATATCTCAGTGGGCTCTCTGGCTGTAATCTCACTGCATTATGCACACGGCCCTCCAGGGAACCTGTCCACCCCTAGCAATGCACTTCCAGCCTTGTCTCTGACAGATACAGATGACCGTGGCACAGCAAGCGGCACAAATGCTAATGGTTTTTTATTGCTGTACCTCAGCATGATTCTATGATACGATATATTTATTTCTATATTTATGCCCGGATTGTACTCTCTATTCCTCTGTGGCCCTAGAAAAGGGTGTGTTCCAAACACACAAACATGTGACTGTATGAACAGATAATCATGTATGTTCTGTATGTTCGAGTATGTTTGTGTGAGTGAGTGAGTGAGTGTGCGTGTGTCTATGGGTGGATTCCAATCGCTTATTTTATCCGTCCTCTTCTCCTCGGTCCTCGCCTGACCCGGAAATCGATTGAGGTTCGCCATCTTTAAGGACATTCCAAACCGCTAAATGCTCCACGGAGGAGCGAGGAGTGGGGAACGAGGAGGCTCCCGGAGGGTGCTTCGGTGAGAAAACACAAGTGTAGCCTTTGCGGAAGCCTTTTCTCGGAACGTGTGACGTGTATAAATTATCAACCACCCTTCACATCTACCATGTCGCAGGCACACCCCTACACAAATGCAATTTTACCATTCCTTTCCATTTATTATTAAGCGGTAATCCATAATGAATTTTTTATAACTAACAAAAGCACCATTTATTCATGAAAAAATAAGATGAAAAGCATTATAGTTAAGCACGTGAGCATAATATGATGCTGACGCTTGATTTAGCAAGGACATTCCATTTGCCTAATGCATGTTGCCTCGTGTCCTCCATCCTCCTATCTGATTCTTGCATCCTTTCCTCATGACCTTTGTTGGGCGAAGTTAAGGAGCGAGAAAAAGACGCAAGGAAAGGATGCAAGGAGTAAAAATAAGTGATTGCAATGAACCCTATATGAAATATTCCAGGGATATTCAATATGGTGAATGTGTGGGTAATAACTGGAGATGGCTATTTCTCCACAGCCATAATTGGACTAATGGACACAAGAGGGTCAGTAGCACAAACCTCTGGTGAGAGTCCACTGTTTCCACCAGCAGGCACATTTCCCCGGCCTCCTTATCCTGTAAGAGGATGTATGTTCCACCAGCAGGGAGATTTCCCCGGCCTCCTAATCCTGTAATAGGATGCAGGTTCCACCAGCAGGGAGATTTCCCCAGCCTCTTTCACAATCAAACTTTAATAGGATGTAGGTTCCACCAGCAGGCACATTTCCCCAGCCTCCTTATCCTGTAATAGGATGCAGGTTCCACCAGCAGGGAGATTTACCCAGCCTCTTTCACAATCAAACTTTAATAGGATGCAGGTTCCACCAGCAGGGAGATTTCCCCAGCTCCTTCACAATCAAACTAATAGGATGTAGGTTCCACCAGCAGGGAGATTTCCCCAGCCTCTTTCACAATCAAACTTTAATAGGATGTAGGTTCCACCAGCAGGCACATTTCCCCGGCCTCCTTATCCTGTAATAGGATGTAGGTTCCACCAGCAGGGAGATTTCCCCAGCCTCCTTCACAATCAAACTGTTATAGGATGTAGGTTCCACCAGCAGGGAGATTTCCCCGGCCTCCTTCACAAATATCCTGGAAAAGGATGTATCCATTTATTATTTTTCATACCGCACTAGAAAGGTGAATCAATAAATTTTTACTTCAGCACTGCATGGAAAACATCCTGTGGCAGCAGCACAGTTGGCCGTATAACACTGTGTAGTTAAGAGCAATCACAACACAATGAATTGCAGTTTTCAAATCATTTTCAGCTAGACAAGACAACAACAGCATTTTGGCACAAATGTTGATTCGGGAATACAGAAAGACTGGTGATAGAAATCATTAATATATTGGCCATGCCAAGTCCCTACTCAAAAATAAGCCCAAAGAGGAGCCTTATTTATGGGAGGTGTCCAAATTGTTATGTAATTACCAACTGACTATTGGAGATAAGCCTGGCAGACACCGGGGGACAGGTTGCCTAGCGGTTAACTGAACTAAATCCAAAAAATAGGAACACATTTGCAGGAACAACAAAAACAAGAAGTCACTTCTAGGCTGTTACGCTGCCCATGTGTTCCTGATGGGATCAACCTTGAGGCCAATGTAATGTAGTAGTGTTATGCAGTTTTAATGAATAAAAAAAATAATTTTCAATAAAAGAGCTCTATAGTGATCACCATGTGTTTTGATTGG
The DNA here is from genome assembly GCA_029718625.1 of Synaphobranchus kaupii. Taxonomy (NCBI): domain Eukaryota; kingdom Metazoa; phylum Chordata; class Actinopteri; order Anguilliformes; family Synaphobranchidae; genus Synaphobranchus; species Synaphobranchus kaupii. Next base: position 10,987,673 of record CM056380.1, read on the forward strand.
GTCAATACCATAAGGTTGGAGGTTTACTGAGTTTATCACTGCAGCAATGAAGTCAATTTATCACTCAGTGAATTTTTAAATGATCCTTTTTTAAATATGGGGCTCTATAATGCCACCATATGGTTTGATTGGACCTGTACTTTAAAGAGTAAGTGCACCCACCCTCTCAGCCTGTCTCCACCTACTACACAATTTTGAAAAATACTTTGTGGGGTGGGTGAGCGAGGGAGAGGGGTGGGGGCAGAGGAGCTGTGTCCAATCATCATTTGCTTAAATGAACGTACAATGTACAAATTATTTTGTATAACTCCGATCAAACTGTTAAACTAGACATTGCAGATCAAATATGAATTAAGATTCAGCAACTACATGGCCTATTTCTCACCTCAAATATTTTCTGAAACGTATTTTAGTGGACTATTTAGGTGTAATAAGAGAGTGTATGAACAGGACGCCACGTTGTTCCGGTTTTAAAACATGGAGCCGAAACTAAAGGAACGTAGTGGGTCTAACCAATCAGGTGCCAGCTGTTTCCGTTGTGGGCGACAACAATTATCCAAATGACGTAGAGGTACCTCCGCATAGGTACTCTGACATCACGACTGGGGCGGGGGCAGTGTGGGGAGCAGAAAGGGAATTTCAACTGTTAGAAGGCAGCACAAAGACATTTTTCTACCAGTTTCTTATGATACGTATACAATATTATTTCAGAATTGTTGAAATAACGGAATGGATGAGTAAGTATCATTATCAGGTAGACATATAAACACGTTTACAGCGTAAAAAAAGTGATCTAGGGTGTACTTACCCTTTAAGGGTGGAGTCTTGATTTGAATGTCTGTGAATATATACCAAATTTCAGCAGTTTAGGTCAAACCATTACAGATTTATAAATTTTTTTGTGATTAGCCACACCCACTGAAATTTCATTATCTTGTCATTTGGCCATTCTGTGGTGAATTCAAGTAATATATTTAGTCATATAGTCATATACGTATCTTATAGATTCATAGATTCACGCCATCACCAGATTGTGCCATTTTGTCAGCCCATTTTTATTGAAGAAGAATTTCCTGTGGTTTCTGGGGAGCCAGTGGTTTACCTGGAAGTGTACCTGCTCTTCCTCCTGGACAGGTACAGACACCCCCTCAGCCCTCTCAGGTATTTCACTTTCCACTGCCTCTCTATTCACCTTTAAATCACAATATGGACCCACGAAACCAGGTGAGGTGACATAGGCTATCACCTACTCTTTCACACCTGTTTGGGCTAGGACTGCCCCAAATCCACTGAAAGTGGTACCACCATACCAGAACACCAACATGCTGGCAGCATGGGGTCAAAATGGAAGGTTTTCTAAAATGATGTCAATAGTTTGCTATCCTTCTGCTTGGAATACATAAAGCCACAGAGGGAATATAAAAAATGTTTACAAGCACATAAATCAAGTGAGATGCCTCAACTGCTGCAGTGTGATTGGCTGACTGGAATACACCAATCACTGACAGCATCTACAGTCACATCCAAATGCTACAAGCATCCATTATCTGAATAAAATTACAAACAGATTATACACTTGATCTACCAGAGTGCAGCACCTTTTTTGAAAGTCACAGGGGCCTTACAAAGATTAAGTTTCGTCCATTAAAATCTGTATAATCCTCATTTCATGGTGAAAGAATTCTCTGAAATTTGCTGGGTCACCTTTGACTAACGCAATGCCCACTGGCATGATGCTGAGTGCCAGCCTCAGACTGTAACTGAGGGGAACAAATTCGTACCCAAATGAAGAAGTTACACCCCGAAGAATTGAGGCACAGCACAGACTACTTACTACTTTTGCTTTACAAATAACAAATACCCTCACCCAGCATCTTGCAACCCTGCTAGCTCCTCCTCCATGGGGAAGGGGTCAGTTTGTTCCTGCTCCACTCTATCTAAGAGGCTTGTTAAAGAGACGGACACTGGCTAAGTGTGATACAGGGAAGAAGTAAAAGTTTGTCACTTTTTTTCCAAGACAATTCTTTTTAATTATGCAAAATATGGGGGGTCTAGCTCTTCATTGTTGTACATTAAGTCACGTTAAGCAGATGCTGTATTAAGCTGGAATTATGCTTCACAAACATAAAATATATTTTTCTTGACATTATATTCTCATCCTTTTTCCTATAGTAGCCTATTCAAGCAAAGCTTCTGCCATGCAAAACCTTGGGGTTCTGGTTAATTAAGCCCTGTAACGTATTTAGCGCATCTCCAAGAAAGTTAATTAAAATGGCTTAAAATGAATGGCTTAGTGTTTCTAATGCAGTGTTCAAAGCATTAAAGAGTGCGTTTGTGAAGCAGAAAGCAGGACCAAAGACTATGAAGATCCTTTCATGGCAAAGTGATGAACTAATTTCTTATCAAGTTTCTGATCTTAGAAAAAAAACTTCTGTACAATCCTTTTTAATATTGTACAATGCACAGCACACAGCCGAAAGGACTACCACGTGTCATGATTTGCGCCTGCCTTTCCTTTGTTCTACGGTCGTTTGTTCTTTTCTGTTCGACGGGGCAATCTATCAGATTTTTCGGTGTTCCACGCCGGGGTTTCAATTCTTTCCGGGACTTAGTGAGTGCACCTGTTGCGGATTTCCTGTGTCTATTTAAGCCTAGGATTTCCTTCTTCCGGTGCTTGGTTGTCATTTGCTCATTTTGACTTTAAGCCGGTAAGGTATAGGTAGGCACTCTAAGGAGACCTCTTTCCTTCATTGCCCTGCTTTGGAGTTACGAGGGACTTGCCTTTTTGTGCATTAGACACACATAGGATACACATTTCCTTTGCTTTTTCTGTCCCTCGCTCCTGCTACTGCTACTCTGGTCTCTCTGAGACAGTTTTTCTTTCTCTTTGCTCTGTACCTCTCTTTATTTCCTTGTGTTCTATCGAGAGTGAGAGGCATTTTTCTTTATTTTCATTTTCTCAAGCCTACGAGTCTCGCTCGCCCGATTATTTTCGGGTCACTATTATTTCTCCCTTTTTTCAGTCTTCTTTGTATTGTTCTCCAGCTGGGAGAGCAGGAACTGTTTTTTCTTTCTGTTTTTTTCTCCCTTATTCGCGGATTTTGTCCGCCTCATTGGTGTTCTTTATTTGACACTTAAAGAAATTGCATTTGGACCTCCGAACCATTCGCCTTCCCCTTACAGAACAACCAAGCCACATGGAGGTTCCAGCGACACACATAGCCGCTGACCAGGACAGGCTACCCCTTACACCACATCGATTTGTGATTTGTCCACCTCTTCCTCAACATATGGCATGTGTGTTATTGAAATACTAGGCTTATAAACAATACACAAATATACAACGTTAAACTTTTTTGTTCAAAGGCCACTACTGATAATCTGTCTCCATCATAATTTGTCATGACGGACATTTCTAGCATTAGATACATTGTAGTCTTTTAAAAAAAAAAAAACTTTTTTCTCTACTTTTCTTTTGACTTAAAAAGACTTGACACCTTCCCCAAACCAAAGATAAAAAATTACGTTATAAAAAAGTGTTAAGTTCTTGAATCAACTAGCCTATTAATTTCCAGCGACTCAACACATTTCCCAGATCCAGAACAATCCGACAACACCCAATCAAGTTGCGCGAGAACGACAGCGAGATAAACTTGGAACGAGCCAGTGTTGAAGGTATCAATGAAACCCCTCCCCCCTCATATCACACTAACCCATTCTTCTATTTTCCCTGTCCCTCTCTCTCTGATATACTTTAGACACCTAATGTACTTTAGGCTCTCCTGAATCACTAGCTGAAGTTGCAGCAGTGAGCCTTGATAAATAGAGCAGGGACAATGGGGAGGGGGTATATGTCAAATAAACATATGCAAATGTTCCCAGAGTCCTTTAGTTACAGCGGTATAAAACCTTTATGCATCCATCTGCCAGGCGTGTCTGCTTTGTCCTTCAGCGGGGGTTGTGTGACAAACCGGAGTCATTCTCTTCTTGCTGTCTATATACACCTGCTAATACAGTACCAGTACACCTGCCACACACACCTGCTAATACAGTACCAGTACACCTGCCACGCACACCTGCTAATACAGTACCAGTACACCTGCCACGCACACCTGCTAATACAGTACCAGTACACCTGCCACGCACACCTGCTAATACAGTACCAGTACACCTGCCACGCACACCTGCTAATACAGTACCAGTACACCTGCCACGCACACCTGCTAATACAGTACCAGTACACCTGCCACGCACACCTGCTAATACAGTACCAGTACACCTGCCACGCACACCTGCTAATACAGTACCAGTACACCTGCCACGCACACCTGCTAATACAGTACCAGTACACCTGCTACGCACACCTGCTAATACAGTACCAGTAGACCTGCCACGTACACCTGCCATGCACACCTGCTAATACAGTACCAGTACACCTGCCACGCACACCTGCTAATACAGTACAGTACACCTGCCACGCACACCTGCTAATACAGTACCAGTACACCTGCTAATACAGTACCAGTACACCTGCTAATACAATACCAGGACACCTGCCACGCACAGCTGCTAATACAGTACCAGTTAAATTATACCTGTTTATTTATACTGCCATGCACACCTGCTGTCACGGTTTTCCGGCCGCCGCTCCTTCTCTGTTTAGGGTTTCTCGCAGCTCCAGGTCCGCTCCCGTGCCGTGTGTTTCTTTTTTCTCTGTAATCTATTTGCTCACCTGTTTCAGGTGTTTTCTTGGTTATAAAAGCGCCTCACTTCCTTCTTCCGGTGCTTTGGTGTCAACTCGCCTTTGCACTTTAAACTAAAGCAAGTCCCACGTGAAAATAAAGCACTTGCTTTAAAATAAAGTGGTCACTTGTTCCTATACAAGCAACCACTGTATTTTAAAGCAAGTGCTTTAATTTCACGTGGGACTTGCTTTAGTTGCGTTAGAGCTCCGTTTAGGATTTTCTTTCCTCTTGTGCCTTTTCTGTACCTTTTTCTTATTCCGTACTGTTCTCTCTGAGGCAGCTACCTTTGTTGCTTTTCTTTTCCTTGCTTCTGTTTTGATGCTCTCTCTTTGACTCGAGAGCGAGAAGTATTTTTTCCTTTCTTGGTTTGTTCACCTCTTTTTTTCGGCCTTTATAGTTTTACGTGCGGTGTACTTTTCTGTTTCTGCATTCCTCGTAGTTAGCTCTAGTATTTCAGCTCAGGGAATTTTGTGTCTTTCCTTACTCGGATCTTCGAGTTTCGCCCGCTTTTCCTGGGTTGATTTTGTGTTGGCTACACGCCGCAATTTTTTTCCCATTTTTTAACGCACACCTGCTAATACACCACCAGTTAAATACACCACCAGTTAAATTACAGCTGTTTATTCATACTGAACATGTGAAATTTCCCCTGCCACATACCTGTTTATTTATACAGTACATGTTAATTACACCTGTTTATTTGTACTGTATAGGTACATTTTCACCTACCAGTTTATTTATACAGTCCAGGTTAAATAGCACCTGCCAAACCAGGCTAGTTACAGAATCCTCAGGTTAGTTACAGAAACCTGAAGGCAAACAGTTGGCCACACACAGGGGAAAAGAAATGGCACCTGCACTTATGAGTTTTTTTTCTTGCTTTTGAAAAGGAGATTACAGGTTTGGTGTGTGCTGCCCTGTCACAGTGGTGCCCCTGGGCCTGTAAATGTGGGGATTTCACCTGTAGCCTGTTTTGTTTACAGCACCCCGCGGCGAGGAGAACTGCAGTATTATTTTAATGTGTGTGTCCAGGCAGCTCAGTCACGGCACCCTGCAGTCTCTGCGCACAGCGGGTGCACTCCAACCCGTGCATGCTAGCAGCTACGAGGGTGCACTCTAACCCGTGCATGCTAGCAGCTACGAGGGTGCACTCCAACCCGTGTATGCTAGCAGCTACGAGGGTGCACTCTAACCCGTGCATGCTAGCAGCTATGAGGATGCACTCCAACCCGTGCATGCGAGCAGAGCATCAAGGGTGCACTCCAACATGCACATGCTAGCAGCTACGAGGGTGCACTCCAACATATGCATGCTAGCCGCTGCGAGGGTGCACTCCAACATATGCATGCTAGCAGCTACAAGGGTCACTCCAACATATGCATGCTAGCAGCTGCGGGGGTGCACTCCAACATGCGCATGCTAGCCGCTGCGAGGGTGCACTCCAACATATGCATGCTAGCCGCTACGAGTGTGCAATCCAACATATGCATGCTAGCAGCTGCGAGGGTGCACTCCAACATATGCATGCTAGCTGCTACGAGTGTGCAATCCAACATATGCATGCTAGCAGCTGCGGGGGTGCACTCCAACATGCGCATGCTAGCCGGAAAAAATGGTTTCATGACTTTTGGTGACTGAAGTGTTCACACCGGGTTGAGCCCCAGTGCTCAGTGGGATGCAGATGTGCTCCTCCATTAAAATTAATGAATTAATTTCCACCCCTGTGTATTTGACACCACCACTCATGAAGAATAATTAAAATAATCATTAGTAGTGGAAAAACAGAGAGGAAATGTGTGGTGTGCCATTCAGTATCTTGGGCATGCAATGAGATCCCAGGTTGACACTGGTGCACGCTAATGCTAATGCTAATTCTGCTGGCTATAAATCTGTTTATGATTACATCAGCTTCAGGCTGCAGGTTCGGCTGTGATCCTCACAAGCAAGGTAATGCACTGCCAGGGCTACACAGAGAGGTGTGAATGTTGTCTGCTGTTATGGCCACCATAATATCCTGTATTATATTAGTCAAGAGACACACAAATAACTCCAAATAACTCATCGCAATCGCAAGTGTAGCCCAGCACCAACGCAAGAATAACCCAAGAATCGTTGAATTGTTAAAAAAACAATCAAAATGTCAATAAATACACACAAAATGTTGAAAAGCAAGGCAAGCAGGGGGAGTAGGAAAAGGACCCAAACACTTAACCTAGAAAAAAACAAACTCAGTCGAACTGATGCACCTGAAATCAGACGCTAAATGTCATCCACAGGCTCACTGCTCTCACTAGCTGTTACCTGAAAAAACAGACACAAAATGTCATCCACAGGCTCACTGCTCACATTGGCTATTAACTAAAAACAGACACAAAATGTCATCCACAGGCTCACTGCTCACATTGGCTATTAACTAAAAACAGACACAAAATGTCATCCACAGGCTCACTGCTCACATTGGCTATTAACTAAAAACAGACACAAAATGTCATCCACAGGCTCACTGCTCACATTGGCTATTAACTAAAAACAGTACTGTACTCCCCATCTGCCACAAAAAAAGAATAAGCAAAAATAAAAATCAGTGACTGCCCAATTAAGTATCTACACAATTATATTTGCATTTCATTATTCAAAAGGACCTATATTTCACGGAATGTCTTAACTTATGTAAAGCCATTGCCTTGTCTGTTTTCCTCAGAATCACCACTGATGAAATGCACTCTCAGTTTGTATTTGTGTGATCTTAAAATTTTAAAATATTAATGTTCGACTACTTTGCATGAATTGTGATATTTTTAAAGCATGGTTATGTCAGGCGTATGAAAATTACACATGAATGACGGTACAATTGGCACTCACACAATTACCACTTGAGAAGTTTGAAACGTTGGACGGCAGCCAAATGAAATCAGCAAGATTTATAAGGACTTAAAACCTGGTGAACCATCTATTTTTTGTCATTGAGCCTATTCCACACTCACACACAGCTGGCACCAGTAAATACGGTTGAGCATTCTTGTTTTAAACACAAGCGTCACGTCAAATTGATGGCAGAGTCATGGTTTGCTTGGTGTGGTTTAAACCAGCACAGGCTATGCTACAGGCAAGAGGACATTGGCGGTGGAGGGGAATGGAACGCACGTTTAACCACGGTCAGGAGGACCACTGGGCTTTAAACAGTGACCGTAACCTGACCGCTCACTGGGTGACCCAGAAAATGGCATGTCCAAGGAGCTTCAGGATACTGGAATTCTCTCTGCATTATTAACCCAAAAACAGAAACTTTGATGGTGAAGTTCAGCCACTGCAAGCTGGGTCCCAGGGGGTTCGAAATCACAGACTACCACAACTGCATTGGTGACAAGACCACTGTGAGAAACTTTATACCACACACACATGATCTGAGCAACTTTACACCACACACACACAGCATCTGAGCAACTTTACACTCCACACACATGATCTGAGCAACTTTACACCATACACACACACAGGATCTGAGCAACTTTACACTACACACACACAGGATCTGAGCTACAAGGACAATGTTGACTGAATCCAGCCCTTTGACAAAGGAGAAAAAAAAAGCACCTTTTTGTGTTTTCTTCACAAACACAACTTTGGCGAGTTCAGGTGTTGTACATGGCAAAATGTATTTGTGAAGAAAAAAAAAGATCTCTACCATTAAAAATGAATGACGAATGTTTGATCGAATCCAGGCCTTAATGCCAGAGAGAGCACTGTAAAAATTTAATGTTACTTCATCATTACCCCAAACAAAAAACACAGAAGATTGCAGACTGACACACCACAGCATTCTCATTCACCACCTACAGGCCGCATAATCCAATACCGCGCGGGTGTAGCGCTGCATTCCCGCGCAACACTCGCCCCATGCAGCATTGTTTCAGCGCATTACGGCCTAATTCTGCATTGTTACACGCTAAATTCCCACACAACACATCGCCCAGCAGGGAACTGTAATTGTGGTGTAATTCCCACAAAAGAGAATGTATCCAGAGAAGGGGATTATTTTCTCTTCTGGTTACCACTGTATGAAGCACTCTGAGGAAAACTGCTGAAAAATCAGCGAGCTAGCAGGAGGACTCACACACAGCTTTGTGTGTGCGCATGTGTGTTTGTGTGTGCGTGCGTGTATATGTTTGTGTGTGTACATGTGTATGTGTGCGTGCGTATGTGTATGTGTGTGTGTGTTGTACTGCAAATGTTTCTTCCTATATCAGCCAAATTCTGCTCAATATGTGATTGCGGTGGAGCGCAGTGTAGATTGCGGTGCACTTGTGCTATGCAGTCATGGCTCATTTGCAATGTCCCAAGGGCTCTGTGCAAATGGCTCTGTCCATCAGTCTGTCTGTGTGTGTGTGTGTGTGTGTGTGTGTGTGTGTGTGTGTCCCAAGGGCTCTGTGCAAATGGCTATGTCCGTCAGTCTGTTTGTGTGTGTGTGTGTGTGTGTGTGTGTGTGTGTGTGTGTGTGTGTCCCAAGGGCTCTGTGCAAATGGCTCTGTCCGTCAGTCTGTCTGTGTGTGTGTCCCAAGGGCTCTGTGCAAATGGCTCTGTCCGTCAGTCTGTCTGACTGCATCAGGCTGGCAGGTTTCCATTTTCAAGGCAAATTAGCTGAATTGTCAAATTTAGCCAACTACTTCCTCCTGTGTGCGTGTGCATGTGTGTGTGTGTGTATGCTTGTGTGTGTATGTGTGTGCGTGTGCTTCCCCCTGTTCCTGTGCTAATCTGTTTAGCTTAAATAAACACACTTTTAAATAGACCATTTTGTTGTATGAAGCCAGTTGGCAGTTTGATTTTTATTTTAGGCAAAATATTTCCTAAATAAGAGCTGTCTATACCCAGGTCCCCCAATACAGACACCACAGTGCATTATAAAAATTTTCAAAACGTCTGTTGGGTGTCTAGTTTTTAGATTGCAGCCTTTGAGAGAGAGTATAACTGGATAATAACCACGCAATATTATATTGTTATGAAGCGGCCTGCTGTCTGACAGTAGGAAAGCTGCCGGTTTCTCTCTTCCTCTACCCTCCACAGGTACAAAAGGGGATGTCTTTAGGCAATTAAAAACCACGCTGAGGTGCTTATCTATGGAAACAAATCTAAAGCTCCTCCTGGAGAGGAAAAACACCAGAAGGTACCGCAGAACACCAAGGTATTCATGGGGGCAGGGCCCCGCATGGCCAAGTGGTTTCCTTTTCATTTTCAAGTTTGAATGCCAATCTGTGACATTCCACTGAAATCATCTTAATGTCTATGGAGGTAATGGTTGTTTAGGCCTGCCAGTTTAGAATCTATATTTTTGGAGGAAGCTCCAGTTTCAAGCAGAGATCAGCATGGTATGACTGGCCTTGTCACTTGGATGTAATATTTTGCCCAAAAGATGGAGATTGCACTACTGGCTGGACTTAAGAATTATGGCCCACAGCCATCACTTCTGTTGTTAAAAACGGGACAAAATTTCCATTTTTAGAGAGGTATCCCCTATGGAAAAAGAAAATGCTGCAGTATATTGTAAATATATAAAAATTATCTTCACAATATATTTAAAATATACTGCAGTATATTACATTTCCATATGGGGTTGAATAGTTGAGCTGAGTCACCTCTTAACATATTCATGTTTGGTCTTGTTAAAAAGAAGCTAAAACCATGAATATTTTGATAATAATATCATGGTGCTTGGCCCTGCTTCCAACAACGTCACTTTAATTAATAAGTAAATGTGTCAGCTATTTGATAAGCCAGTCCTTGTCTGACCCCCCTTCCACACCTTAATTCGGCATTGCCCAATCAGGCCATGCATCCACCTCAGGTCATTCGTCAAGTATGCATGGGCCAGGAGAAGAGGGGATTGTCCCTCCCCCACTTTAAAATGTGGGCTTGTCTTGGGTAGTGTTTGGCAGTTTTTGATGTTCAGACTTGTGTAGGGTCTTACATTTTTGGCTCATCTGGAATTTTACATTTCATCCCTGGACTTTTTGAATATTCTGCCGTCTGTTGGTTTTTGGTCTCGGTGCATTCTGGGAATTATCTTGGGAATTAAGCAGTGGTCTGGTATCTTCATTCATTTCTTTTGTGACTATAACTTGTCTATGTCTGTAACATTCATTGTTTGTTACTGTAGTTGACCCCTTAGTCTTTAGATTATCCGTTGAATACTTGTTGTAACTTAATAAACCTAATTTGAATCTGATGGTGAGTTGTACATTTTGATAAAGGCTGATCCCACAGGCTGCTCTGCCAATCAATGAATTTCGCGATTTCATTGATAATTGATATCTTTGATAATAATTAACATATTAAATAAAATAAATCTATTTTACATGTTGGAGAAGTGAGGAGTTTTAAACCCTTGATGCCACTTGTGTTCTCTATCCACAGTGTTGAATATTAAAGAAGGGTGTTAGCTGTTTAAACTGCTGGGTTCGGAAATGGTCATTTTAAACAGATTCTCACTTCCCCCACACTTTTTCATCCACAAAATGCCTGCAGGCTGGCAAGCTGATGGCTTGTCTCAATAATGATGATGACTGACATGTATAAATAACTAAATATTTTAAATTACTGGAAAAATAAGGTTTAAATTATACATTTCAATGAAGATGAGAAAGAACACGGTAAAAAGCAGTTTTGTTATATTCAGGCAATGTTAATTTAAAGTTAAAGAAATATTTTGTGCCAAAAAGAAATAAAAGGTAAAGCAATAAATGACTGAAAGCAACAACCACAGAGGTTTAGGATGAATATCCCTCTTTTCCTGTCTTTAAAAAAATATTTATTTATTCAGTCTTCATTGTATGTGTCAGAATCACAAATGGGACGTTCAAGGTTTCTGGCGGGTTGATTTTCTGTTTGTGTTGGAAATGTCCGTATGAAATTATAGGAGCTTTATGAGAGAATTGGTTGATTATCTAGCAAATTTGCCTATGAATAGTCATAATCATCATAATCAAGAACTCTTCAATGGTTTTTTTTACACAGAACAATGGCATTGGCCAATATTCAGGTTTTCAGAAGAAAATCTTGGCCCTGTATCAACCAAACCCTCCTGTTTCCGTTGTCAAGGTGACACATTTCCATCTGTTCCCCTCTTCTCCTCCTCTCTTTCCCATCTCTCCATCTCTCCTTTTGTCACAGTTCAACATGAGTCCCTTTTTCTTTAAAAAATCCAGACTTCTTCCAAGTGTACAGATCCTATCATCTCCCCCTCCCCCTGCTCCTCTCCACATCACCTCCCCCTCCCCCTCCTCCTCACCTTGCTCCTCTCCACATTACCTCCCCCCTCCCCCTCCTCCTCACCTTGCTCCTCTCCACATCACCTCCCCATTCCTCTTGCTCCTCTCCACAACACCTCCCCCCTCCTCCTCATCCTGCTCCTCTCCACATCACCTCCCCCCTCCTCCACATCCTGCTCCTCTCCACAACACCTCCCCCTCCTCTTGCTCCTCTCCACAACACCTCCCCCTCCTCCACATCCTGCTCCTCTCCACAACACCTCCCCCCTCCTCTTGCTCCTCTCCACAACACCTCCCCCTCCTGCTCCTCTCCACAACACCTCCCCTCTTGCTCCTCTCCACATCACCTCCCCCTTCCTCCACATCCTGCTCCTCTCCACAACACCTCCCCCCTCCTCCTGCTCCTCTCCACAACACCACCCCCCTCCCCCTGCTGCTCTCCACACCATCTCCCCCCTTCTCCACATCCTGCTCCTCTCCACAACACCTCCCACCTCCTCACCATGCTCCACTCCACATCACCTCCCCCCCTCCTCCACATCCTGCTCCTTTCCACACCACCTCCCCCTCATTCTGCTCCTCTTCCTCTCCACATCAAGTGTTTAAAAGGTTCTTCGTCAATGTGTGTGACCTGTGGTCAGAAGTGGGATCACACAACAACATCATAAATGTGCTACATTTTTATTATTATTATTATTATTACTACCAAGCAGGTAAGTACAATTTGCCTGGTAGTGATGTTATCTTGCACCCTGCTTGCTTAGAATCAATTGTTTAAATTTTAATTTATACTTAAAATGAAATGTGATTTCATGTTTTCTCTCTTTAGAAGTCCTTTTCTTGCCTTCTCACAAAAGTATAGAGAATTTTTCCATCTGTTCCTCACCCTTCATCTCTCTACATCTCACACTCTTTCTCCATCTCTCTCTTTTAATTACCCAAGTCCTCACCCCTCCCCCCGTAATCTCCAAGGAGATGAGAGGGAGAGAGGGAAGAAAAGGAGAACAGAGAGAGGAAGGGAGATGAGGCGATGCACGCCTCTCTTTGTGCAGTACTGTATAAAATGCATGTGCAATGTCATGCTTCTAACATACCGCATCCAGACGCACACTGTGATTTATCATGTCTGCTTATTATCACAGACTCCGGACTGTAAATTACAATGAAATATAGCTTTTGGGAAAAATAGGCGACAGTACTTTTACACAGTGTTCATTAAGACACAAGTAACCATATACCAGTATTCAGTCTGACACATATTGTGTGAATTATGCAATTAATAAAAATACATTTTGTACTGTGTGGCTGGCTAAACAGTGTGGCATAGTGCTTCCTGCCTTGTTCAATAACTGTGTGTGTGTGTGTGTGTGTGTGTGTGTGTATGTGTGTGTGTGTGTGTACAGTGTTGATATGCAGGGTGATAATCAGCTGATAATCAGCTCCTGGGTGTAGTGTGGGACAGGACCAGAGCACTGTGAACCGCTCCACTACAATTACACATTCATTTCACCTCCTTCTCCTCCCCTCCCCCAGCCTCGCCCCTCTCTCACTCTCTTGCTCTCTCTCTCTCTCTCTGCATCACCCGTCTCATTCTCTCCATCTCGCTCCTACCACCCTCCACCTCAGTAATGTGCTCTAAATCCCTCCCCCCCCCCCTCTCTCTCTCTCCCTCTCTCTGAAGGTGTAAGAGTATGACAGGATGCCAACGGTACAGAACAAGAACAAAAGAAAAGAGGTGGATGAGGGAGGATAGAGGGAAGAATGAAGGAAAAAGGATGGACTGAGGCAGAGAGAGGGAATAGGAGAGCGAGGATGGGTGCACTATGTTTACACAGAGATGTATCTAAAAGGATGGACTGAGAAAGAGAGAGGGAAGAGGAGAGCGAGGATGGGTGTACTATGTTTACACAGAGATGTATCTAAAAGGATGGACTGAGACAGAGAGAGGGAAGAGGAGAGCGAGGATGGGTGCACTATGTTTACACAGAGATGTATCTAAAAGGATGGACTGAGACAGAGAGAGGGAATAGGAGAGCGAGGATGGGTGCACTATGTTTACACAGAGATGTATCTAAAAGGATGGACTGAGACAGAGAGAGGGAATAGGAGAGCGAGGATGGGTGCACTATGTTTACACAGAGATGTATCTAAAAGGATGGACTGAGACAGAGAGAGGGAATAGGAGATCGAGGGTGGGTGCACTATGTTTACACAGAGATGTATCTAAAAGGATGGACTGAGACAGAGAGAGGGAATAGGAGAGCGAGGATGGGTACACTATGTTTACACAGAGATGTATCTAAAAGGATGGACTGAGACAGAGAGAGGGAAGAGGGCAGCGAGGGTGGGTACACTATGTTTACACATCTAAAACAAGTGATGAAGAGAGATTGTGTGTGAGAGAGAGAGAGAGAGACAGAGAGAGGGGGGGAGGGGAGAGAGGGAGAGAAATGTGCTAATTCTGCTGATCCAGACAGGTAGTGCATGGTAGTGATGGAGAGAGAGGGAGGGAGAGGGAGAGAGACGAGAGCTTGGGAGAGAGCAAGATAGAAGAGCAGGAGAGAGGGAGGGGTGGAGAGAGGGAGAGACAGGGAGAGGGGGAGAGAGGGAGAGAGGGAGGAGGGTAATGATATATTGATCTGACATGGCCCGAGGCTACACTACCACCCCTAACTACACACTCCTCACACTTACTGCTGTGTGTGTCTGTGAGTGAATGTGTGTGCGTGCTTGTAAGCACTATAGTATCTGCAGTCTGTGTGTGTACATGTGTGTCTACATGTGAATGTGTGTGTGTGGGTGCTTGTAAGCACTACAGAATATGAAGTGTGTACATGTGTGTTTACGTGTGAATGTGTGTGTGTGCATGTAAGCACTACTGAATATGCAGTGTGTGCATGTGTGTTTACGTGTGAATGTGTGTGTGCATGTAAGCACTACTGAATATGCAGTGTGTGTGTGCGTGTGCATGTGTGTGTGTAAATGTGTGTGTGTGTGTGTGTGTGTGTGTGTGCAGTTGTAAGTGCTATAGTATCTTCAGTGTGTGTGTATGTATGTGCGGTTGTAAGTCCTTTGCAGTGTGTAGTTTTATGAACCAGAGTGTTGGGATGCATCAGTATGTTACAGTTGAAATATTTTTTATCATGCAATAGGAAAAGCCTCGTATATTCCCACACTGTCGCTCACCTAATGATGACACCCTCGGGTCCCCAACAACAGGCTTGAATGAGAAAAGAATTGGGCAGGTATTTTTCTCTTAACGCTTGCTGCCCAAGGTCTCCGGTTGGATCAGGTGAGGATAAAATGGGGTCTGCAAAGCTTGAGTCAAACCTGGCAACAGGACTTCGGGGCAGAGGGAGAAAGAGAGCCAGAGCCTTTAAACAAACACTCGAACACAGCAGCCAGCAAACAGATAACTGAGCCTGAACAACATCTCTAAAGAAATAAAATTCCCAAATGAAACGCTCCTCTCCTCCAGTCATCTGAATGCTGTGTTTCGTCAGCTCCTCTCTCTCTCTCTCTCTCTCTAACAGAATGACGTACATGTCCAGAGTTTTCTTAAAACAAATATCCGACGAAAAAATTATAGCATAATGTTAAAAAAAGATAGTGACACTAATATTACATTAAATAATGCTGCCACGTACATACTGTGAAAAATAATTTGGCAAAATATGACTCTTTACAAAATGACAAAAAAAAAAACAGGACAGAAGAATATCTGGAATGTGCACATTCAATGGAATATGGAGCACTCCACAGCAATGCTTCCACGTCTTTGCAAAGCCAAGCATTCGCTAATGCACATGGGTTGACAGACCTCACAGATTGTTCCATGTTCTATTGAGATTATTCCCTTTTTCCAGGACATTAGCAGAAACTCTGTATCCACTGATCTCTAAGGTGAAATGACCTGGGTCCGCTATCAGTCTGTCCAGATAATGTAACAATTGCTAAATATGTCTACCTTCTGCCTAGAGACAGGCAGGATATGGTATAATATGTGCCAAGCATAAGGCTTTATTGTATTAAGACATTATTATCATCTTATGCACCACAAAGAAACAGTGACAACATGTTATTATGAAGTAGTTTTTTCCATGGTGCAGGAACAAAGAAACTTCGACATATTTTCAAACTGCACATTTCCAGTTGACCCTAATTAAGACATTATCTCTGCACCACTGTCAAACCAGCCTGGTTAAAGAACGTACAAACTAAAAGAGGAAAAACAGCTGCAGTATGTTGCGTTTTCTCAGTACAGGTACAGCCTCTGTATCTGTATTCTGTAACTGCACAGTGTAATTACATTGTATCTGTATTCTGTACATGCACAGTGTAATTACATTGTATCTGTATTCTGTAACTGCACAGTGTAATTACATTGTATCTGTATTCTGTAACTGCACAGTGTAATTACATTGCATCTGTATTGTGTAACTGCACAGTGTAATTACATTGTATCTGTATTCTGTAACTGCACAGTGTAATTACATTGTATCTGTATTCTGTAACTGCACAGTGTAATTACATTGCATCTGTATTGTGTAACTGCACAGTGTAATTACATTGTATCTGTATTCTGTAACTGCACAGTGTAATTACATTGTATCTGTATTCTGTAACTGCACAGTGTAATTACATTGTATCTGTATTCTGTAACTGCACAGTGTAATTACATTGTATCCGTACTCTGTAACTGCACAGTGTAATTACATTGTATCCGTATTCTGTAACTGCAGTGTAATTATAGGGTAACACTTTCCGTTAAGTTGCACCTATACCTGAGTAGTTAAATTGTAACTAATTTGGTAACAAGAGGTAATTACTGAGTAACTTCAACATAGGTAACATGGAACAACAGTTAGTGGTATTCTTAATTACACATGTGAAACAAGGCCAGCCCTGTTACATCTCCCCTGCTAAAATGAAATCATTAATTGTTCTGAGCTACCTTCCTTACTCAGTAAGAGTTACTCAGTAATAACCTCTAGTTACCAAATTAGTTACAATTTAACTACACAGGTATAGGTGCAACTTAATGTACAATGTTACCATTATGTTTACTGTTATTTAAGTAGCTGACCCCTAGATTTGAGGATTAATGTAGCAGCCCAAACATGGTGATGATTGTATGCTGCTCTCTGAGTGGCTGAGCACACCCAATATGACACACAGAGGAGGACAGTAGACCAGCTGTGGGTGAGTGCTAGGCAAGTGTCAGGAGACTCTGTTCTGGACAGACAGACACCACCAGCCCACTTGCTGCTGGACGACTGCCATCAAGACCGTTCTGTTAGACCCAATCACCTCAAGGCCCAGAGCTAATTGAGTCAAAAAAAACAAAAGAGGCTAATTTAGGGTAAACACTGTTTCCAAAGTGAGGTTATTGAAAATGACTTAACAAGGCCTTTAAATGTAACCTTCGTTTTAGTGAAAATGTTTTTTTCCCTCTTGGGCATAATTAACCTTATGCAGGCAAGTCTTCCTAGTTGAGCTGACTTTGGGCTATGTTAAAATTGCATATGTATAAACAGCCATTCTGGGAGATTAACAGCTGATGCAAATTAAAAAGAAAATGCATGAAAAGCAATCATTAAGGAAGCCTGCAAGCAGCAACCAGTGCTGTTCCAACGTGCAGCACTCAACCAGCGAGGAAGAGGAAGAGGGGGATCCTAACCAGTGCTGTTCCAACGTGCAGCACTCAACCAGCGAGGAAGAGGAAGAGGGGGATTCTAACCAGTGCTGTTCCAACATGCAGCACTCAACCAGCGAGGAAGAGGAAGAGGGGGATTCTAACCAGTGCTGTTCCAACGTGCAGCACTCAACCAGCGAGGAAGAGGAAGAGGGGGATCCTAACCAGTGCTGTTCAAACGTGCAGCACTCAACCAGCGAGGAAGAGGAAGAGGGGGATTCTAACCAGTGCTGTTCCAACGTGCAGCACTCAACCAGCGAGGAAGAGGAAGAGAGGGATTCTAACCAGTGCTGTTCCAACGTGCAGCACTCAACCAGCGAGGAAGAGGAAGAGGGGGATTCTAACCAGTGCTGTTGCAACGTGCAGCACTCAACCAGCGAGGAAGAGGAAGAGGGGGATTCTAACCAGTGCTGTTCCAACGTGCAGCACTCAACCAGCGAGGAAGAGGAAGAGGGCGATCCTAACCAGTGCTGTTCCAACGTGCGGCACTCAACCAGCGAGGAAGAGGAAGAGGGGGATCCTAACCAGTGCTGTTCCAACGTGCAGCACTCAACCAGCGAGGAAGAGGAAGAGGGGGATTCTAATCCAACAAGTCCCTTAAAATCAAAGCAAAATGGATGACAAATTCAGCTCAATCATTGCCTTTATGAAAACAATGAGCCAGAAGCCCCTGGAGACGATGACTTTGCCAGTTGATTTTAGTGATTATTATGTAAAATATGAGCGTTCTGTTGATCTGGGTTGGATACCAACAGGCACAATAAAAATGACCTCGTCAATAAGCAACTGTAGAGTGGCACACTTTATGATCAGATTATTACCCTTGCGGGAAATTAGCTTCAGCTGAATCAGTGGCTCCCAAACAAGAGGTTGTTGGGGGGTCTTGTAACACACGTTCCATTGACATTCACAGCAGTTAAGACTGACACTGTACTTATTTAAGGCACTGCCTCAGATACAGTGTTCCTGCACTTGCTTTGACGCGTCAAACAAAGGTATTGTAATTCCGTATTTCTGCATGTAGGTCTACATTTTAAAAGGGAGTGAGTCATAATTATTATTTAATTTGGTAATGGGCTGAGAATGTTCAGAACTGCTTTTGGCATCAGAGCCCATATTCATAAAATCTCAGAGGGGGAATCCTGATCTAGGATCAGGGGGGTATTTCACAAAGCAGGTTTACTGAGCTAGCTGGATAACAGCACTGAGTAAAACCCGGAACCGCTCTCTATACGCCAGTCCATGTTCCAGAGTTGGGAGGGTTCCGGGTTTTACTCAGTGCAGTTATCCAGCTAATTCAGTAATTCTGCTTTCTGGAAGAGGCCCCTGATCTAGGATCAGAACATGCGATTCCACTGTCTATACCCTAACCTGACCCAGTTAAGTGCAAAAAAGCCAAAACTGATCCCAGATCAGCAACACCTGCTCTGAGATTGATGGCTTTAATGTGCTGCCTGGAAAGAGATCTCAGGTCATGTGACTGCCATCGATTGATTTATACAGGAGACAACGATGATCAAATTAAGGGGCAGTTGAGAAAGAGAGAAAAGCCTCGGTGAAATGGGGTTATTTGTCTGTAATTTGTTTAGGTGATGGTAGTGATCCTATTACTGAGGATATTGATTGAGTCCAACGTGTATTTATGAGCCAAAATGAAACCGTTTCATGACCTAAAACAACAATAAAAATAGGCAAAAATAATCACTATTAAAAGTGTACCTGGGGCATTTTCGTCTTAAAAAATAACAATTACAATTATTTAATTATTCTAAATTCCTATATAAGAAGAAGCATGAAATTAGGCAGTTTTTTAAAATTCTGAACAAATGAAAAATTATACCCAGAGAAGCGGGAAGTTTGATATCCAACTTATACCAGATATTATTAATAATTGTTTCATATGGTAAAATGTAATAGAATAAAATAGGTGAACTGAAATTAAATGATAATATACAGTTTAACCTTTGTGACATGGCCGATTTTTCAGTGTCCTCTGTGCTTGATAATGGTTGGCGTCAACTTTGAAGGGACATATTTTTCTTGATGGAGTTGGCTGGAACGAACATGGAACTGTTTTTCACACGTACTGTGCAATATTTGTAAAAACATTGTTGCCTCTGTCCCAGAACACCCCAGTGCCATCGCAGTGCTGTTTTCCTGTGCAATTGTATTTTGTAATTGACGAGTTTCAACAGTTCTCATTAAAATCCTGGAATCAAGTCCAGAGGGAGTTTTATTAAGTGTGCTGTCTTGCTTGGGGTCAATAGCCTAACAGCCTCAAGGAATTTGTGTGCTGGTTTAGGGAAAAAAAATAATGAATTTTTTTCAATGCATTTTGGGTTTTAATATTTTTTTTAAATATTGTCAGTTTATCTGAATAACACATTGGCTGTTTATTGTTTTGACTGCACTGTGTGTCCGCTGAGTGAGTGTTTGGTATACATTTTTTAGTTGTTCACTCTTATTGTGCATTTAATGCATGCTGATTTCTCCACTCTCACACAAGCAAATCATTTCAATGTTTCAATGCCATGTTCTTTGATAAATGTGAGCTGTGCCCCTAAACCCTCATCACACAACAACTCCCGGAGCTGTGCCCCTAAACCCTCATCACATAACAACTCCCGGAGCTGCGCCCCTAAACCCTCATCGCACAACATCTCCCGGAGCTGCGCCCCTAAACCCTCATCGCACAACAACTCCTGGAGCTGTGCCCCTAAGCCCTCATCGCACAACAACTCCCGGAGCTGTGCCCCTAAACCCTCATCGCACAACAACTCCCGGAGCTGTGCCCCTAAACCCTCATTGCACAACAACTCCCGGAGCTGTGCCCCTAAACCCTCATCGCACAACAACTCCCGGAGCTGCGCCCCTAAACCCTCATCGCACAACATCTCCCGGTGCTGTGCCCCTAAACCCTCATCACACAACAACTCCCAGAGCTGCGCCCCTAAGCCCTCATCGCACAACAACTCCCGGAGCTGCGCCCCTAAACCCTCATCGCACAACAACTCCCAGAGCTGCGCCCCTAAACCCTCATCGCACAACAACTCCCGGAGCTGCGCCCCTAAACCCTCATCGCACAACAACTCCCGGAGCTGTGCCCCTAAACCCTCATCGCACAACAACTCCCGGAGCTGTGCCCCTAAACCCTCATCGCACAACAACTCCCGGAGCTGTGCCCCTAAACCCTCATCGCACAACAACTCCCGGAGCTGTGCCCTAAACCCTCATCGCACAACAACTCCCGGAGCTGTGCCCCTAAACCCTCATCGCACAACAACTCCCGGAGCTGTGCCCCTAAACCCTCATCGCACAACAACTCCCGGAGCTGTGCCCTAAACCCTCATCGCACAACAACTCCCGGAGCTGTGCCCCTAAACCCTCATCGCACAACAACTCCCGGAGCTGTGCCCTAAACCCTCATCGCACAACAACTCCCGGAGCTGTGCCCCTAAACCCTCATCGCACAACAACTCCCGGAGCTGCGCCCCTAAACCCTCATCGCACAACAACTCCCGGAGCTGCGCCCCTAAACCCTCATCACACAACAACTCCCGGAGCTGTGCCCCTAAACTCTCATCGCACAACAACTCCCGGAGCTGTGCCCCTAAACCCTCATCGCACAACAACTCCCGGAGCTGTGCCCCTAAACCCTCATCGCACAACAACTCCCGGAGCTGCGCCCCTAAACCCTCATCGCACAACATCTCCCGGTGCTGTGCCCCTAAACCCTCATCACACAACAACTCCCAGAGCTGCGCCCCTAAGCCCTCATCGCACAACAACTCCCGGAGCTGCGCCCCTAAACCCTCATCGCACAACAACTCCCAGAGCTGCGCCCCTAAACCCTCATCGCACAACAACTCCCAGAGCTGCGCCCCTAAACCCTCATCGCACAACAACTCCCGGAGCTGTGCCCCTAAACCCTCATCGCACAACAACTCCCGGAGCTGTGCCCCTAAACCCTCATCGCACAACAACTCCCGGAGCTGTGCCCCTAAACCCTCATCGCACAACAACTCCCGGAGCTGTGCCCCTAAACCCTCATCGCACAACAACTCCCGGAGCTGTGCCCTAAACCCTCATCGCACAACAACTCCCGGAGCTGTGCCCCTAAACCCTCATCGCACAACAACTCCCGGAGCTGTGCCCCTAAACCCTCATCGCACAACAACTCCCGGAGCTGTGCCCTAAACCCTCATCGCACAACAACTCCCGGAGCTGTGCCCCTAAACCCTCATCGCACAACAACTCCCGGAGCTGTGCCCTAAACCCTCATCGCACAACAACTCCCGGAGCTGTGCCCCTAAACCCTCATCGCACAACAACTCCCGGAGCTGCGCCCCTAAACCCTCATCGCACAACAACTCCCGGAGCTGCGCCCCTAAACCCTCATCACACAACAACTCCCGGAGCTGTGCCCCTAAACTCTCATCGCACAACAACTCCCGGAGCTGTGCCCCTAAACCCTCATCGCACAACAACTCCCGGAGCTGTGCCCCTAAACCCTCATCGCACAACAACTCCCGGAGCTGCGCCCCTAAACCCTCATCGCACA
The DNA here is from genome assembly GCA_029718625.1 of Synaphobranchus kaupii. NCBI lineage: Eukaryota > Metazoa > Chordata > Actinopteri > Anguilliformes > Synaphobranchidae > Synaphobranchus > Synaphobranchus kaupii. Next base: position 11,009,936 of record CM056380.1, read on the forward strand.
ACATCTCCCGGTGCTGTGCCCCTAAACCCTCATCACACAACAACTCCCAGAGCTGCGCCCCTAAGCCCTCATCGCACAACAACTCCCGGAGCTGCGCCCCTAAACCCTCATCGCACAACAACTCCCAGAGCTGCGCCCCTAAACCCTCATCGCACAACAACTCCCAGAGCTGCGCCCCTAAACCCTCATCGCACAACAACTCCCGGAGCTGTGCCCCTAAACCCTCATCGCACAACAACTCCCGGAGCTGTGCCCCTAAACCCTCATCGCACAACAACTCCCGGAGCTGTGCCCCTAAACCCTCATCGCACAACAACTCCCGGAGCTGTGCCCCTAAACCCTCATCGCACAACAACTCCCGGAGCTGTGCCCCTAAACCCTCATCGCACAACAACTCCCGGAGCTGTGCCAGCACAGCAGTATTTTCTGTCCATCAGCAGGTTCACCAATCTGGAACAGAAATTGAGGTACCGGGAATGGTACAGCACAGCAGAATACCAATTGGCCCATCTTGTTTTTGTGTGGTTCAAGTGGGTGTGAACCTTGCTTCTGTTATTGCGTCCCTTTAAAGCACTAATGTGTAAGGCCAAGAGCCGCAGAGAAAAGTGCCGCACGGACATGTTTTCTGTGCTCTGCGGCCTGGACTTTGAGTTCATTTTTCGGCCGGCTTTTTTTTTTCTCTCGCCTTTTCGCCCTCTCCTCTCTCAAACCGACCTCCATCCTTCTCTTTGTCCTTTTCCCTCCCCTGCTCCCGACCTCCCCAGTGGGGTCTGCTGTGAAACAGGATTGAGGCTGAAATGGGAATTGGTGTTTTCCCCTCTCCGTTTCTAATTCAAAGGCTTTTATAGGCATGACAGGCAATTAAGGGCTGCCAGGCCCCTCACATAACCTAAACAACAGCCACTGACACGCACTAACAATCCAATCTCGCTCTCGCTCTCCTTCTCTCCTCCACTCCACCCCCGTCTTACCATTTCCACCAATGTTTTGGATGAGCCTCGTTGCCTGTGCAGTGATAACAGTATTGCTACCTCATAGATTCAGTTTTACGTGTTTGAAGGATCGCTATAAAAAGGACAACTCAAACAAAAATGTTCCCAAGATAGGAATGGTATCTACAACACTGGCTTTCACAGAAAAAAAAAACATGTAGGCTAAGCTATGATGGGAATCTTGTGTAATATAGCTTATTAGATAAACTCTATCACTTTCATAGGTCATGTGACACAGCGGCCATCTTTTATGTATTAGGAATTTATTAAAGCTCCCCATCAATGCACACTTTTACATGACACCTGAAAACACAAAATGTTTCATAAACTGTTGTTTGGAGACTGCCATTTGTGGGAAATTATTTTTAAAGTGACAGTTTGTGGCTCTTTTAAGTAAAGACTCTTACCTCATGATTCTATGAATAGACAGAAAAATATGTTTTAAGTGAGAGGTATGGTTAACAGCCGCAAAAAACAGGAAATTCAAATGAGCACCACCAAGCCTTTAACTTGAACTATCTACATTCTACACTATCAGGGATTTCCAGTAGGCCTACTCAGTGTTTTACATCTAAATGCTACACAGTTCTGTAGCTATGCTGGTCTACTGTATTTCTACTGTATACATTTTGAAATTTTGTACTCTTCACTGGGCAGATTTCTTCAAATCTTCTCTCAAAGTGCATCATTTACACTCTAAGGGCTTGATTTACGCAGACCATTTAGCACACGCAAAACCTATAACATGACCAATGATTAGTCGTGGTATTTGTTTTGCACAAATCATTGGTCATGTTATTAGTTTTGCGTGTGCTAAACGGTTTTGCACACGCTAAAGGTCTTAGTCAATCAGGCTATGTGCTTCTCCCACCCATGCTAGTAACCTGTACAAAAAGGCTTTGTGTTTCCCTACTGCAGTTTTGTGCGGGCTATTTCTCTATTCCTCTTATGCCTCATACCAATACTGATAGCTAACTTTTGATTATATTGATAGATGAGTCTAAATCTTTCAGTCTGTTTACATTTCAAATCCTTTTTTAAAAGTATACTAAAGCCATCTGGGTAGACATATAATTGAATGTTGTGACTGCATTAGGCTATTCAATGTATACTTTCACCTATTCTTTGTCCTTCGAATACCACTTAGTATGACATATCAGGACAACTATGTCTACATGTTATGCTATGAGTGAAATCTTATCGACTACTACTACTGTATGCCAACAGAAGCCAGAACAAGCCTTCATACTTATACGCTTTTGATTATACAGAACAGGATAGAGACGGACCTTCTCTCACACGGTTAATTGTTTTGGGAACATCTCATCTCATCATCATCCTCAGCTTCCTCAGCCCCCCCCCGAAGCCAAGGCCTCACGGCCCTGGTTCCAGACACACAATCGGACACGGGCGGGAGAAGAGTTTTATTACACCTTTCAAGCGGTTCCCTTAGTTCTCACTCTCAGCAGCACGCAAACTAGGCCAAGAGCAAGGCCACAAGGCCCTCAGGTTAGACAATTATACAACTTTCATTTTTATATTTACTGAAACTTCCACAGTAAAATGGTGGTGGTATAAGCCTAGGCCACATGTCCAGTGTAGGCTACTCCTTGTACGGATGATTCTAATCTGCAAAATGAAGAGTAGAATCTATGATGGTATAAGTCACAATAATAATAATCAGCATCATGTACAGAAACTATTGTGCTGCCCTTTATGTACGAATGCGCATTAGCCTATAGATCTATAGCCTGTCTAAACCTACTCTAGAGGGACTTCTATAATACAGCAGTCGTAAGTCACTTACCACTCTGAAGAGTATGAATTAGGCTCTTTGAGAGAAGGTTTGAACCAATCTGCCCTGTGATGAGTAGAGTTGTGCTCTGTGTAAAGCCTGCAGCTGCAGCAGAACAGAATCTCCTGCCCAGTGTTTCTGAGATATTCCAGGTGTGCTCTACTGTTCTCTGGAGACAGGTTAGTTCATCCGAACCCTATTGATCCAATCATACACAGCAACATGGCCTCACACTCAAAATACAATCAATTAATGTGAAGCATTACTCTGGGGTCCCATGGGGAGGGTAAATGTGTACCTGCACACATACATCAGCATGCACAAGTGCACACACATTCTCTGTCTCTCATACATACACACACTCTCACACACGCACACTCACACACACACACACACACTTTCACACTCACGCACACACACATACATGCATGCACAAATCTAAACACACAAGTGCATACACACATACAAACACACAGAAATACTGTACACATATACACACATACGTACATACACACACACACACACACACACACACACAATATACGTCTACACAGATATGCAAACACATGCACATACACACATGTATGTGGATATAAAATACACAGGACTGAGGTTTTCAGTGAAATCTGTATTATTTTCCATTGTGTTTGTCCTCTGAGCAATAAATTAATAATGAGCACACTGTTAAAATTCCACATGTCTCCTCGCCCACCTTCACCGTCCTCTCTCAGAAGCAGGAAGCAGTTCAGCCTGCTTTGCTAACAGTGGCCAGTTCAGCCTGCTTTGCTAACAGTGGCCAGTTCAGCCTGCTTTGCTAACAGTGGCCAGTTCAGCCTGCTTTGCTAACAGTGGCCAGTTCAGCCTGCTTTGCTAACAGTGGCCAGTTCAGCCTGCTTTGCTAACAGTGACCTTGCTAAAGGATTAACATGCTGCACCCAAACACCATATGGAACATGATGCATGTATGAAAGTTCATGACTGATCATAATGCATCCCCACTGATCTGTATGAATGTTCATGACTGATAGTAATGCATTCACACAGCTCTGTATGAATGTTCATGACTGATCATAATGCATTCAAACATTTCTGTATGAATGTTCATGACTGATCGTAATGCATTCACACAGCTCTGTATGAATGTTCATGACTGATCATAATGCATTCACACAGCTCTGTATGAATGTTCATGACTGATCGTAATGCATTCACACAGCTCTGTATGAATGTTCATGACTGATAGTAATGCATTCACACAGCTCTGTATGAAAGTTCATGACTGATCATAATGCATTCACACAGCTCTGTATGAAAGTTCATGACTGATCATAATGCATTCACACAGCTCTGTATGAATGTTCATGACTGATCATAATGCATTCACACAGCTCTGTATGAAAGTTCATGACTGATCATAATGCATTCACACAGCTCTGTATGAATGTTCATGACTGATCATAATGTATTCACACAGCTCTGTATGAATGTTCATGACTGATCGTAATGCAGTCATAGATCTGTGTACTCAGGCTGCTGAGAGATTTCACAGATTCTGTTCATGAAAAGATGAAACCTGTTGTCAGGCTGGTGAACATCATGAGCTTCCAGCTAACGGCAGGCTAATCCTGTTAAGGCTCTGAGATCCTGTCTGTCTGTAGGCCTGCTTTTGAATCCTTGGCCGAGTCGACTGTGGCATCAGACCCGCTCTAGTGTTACTCAGATCACTGTGGCGCTCTCTGTTGTGGACGTTTATTTTTCGAAAACTACTTTCTACTGAAATGCAACAACTGTGTATATATGCGCAAAAAGTCTTGACCGAAGCACGGCAGTATTCTGGGGTTTATATCATCATCGTGCACCCTAGAATGCTGGCATGCTTTCATTGATACTTTGCGTGGATATACACAGTTGGCGTACTTTGGTAGAAAGTAGTTAAAAAAAAAAAAAAAAAAACGTGCACAACAAGGTTCATGAGTAACTGTCATATTTTTTCGAATGTACATTTTTGGCACTTTGAGCCTGTGAGGTCTGTTCTATCAGAGTGATATCACAGTGAGCTGCAGCGGATATCTACAAAACTAGCGAGTTCGCAGCAAAACTACCTGGATGTTTAGATGGCACTCCGGGTATGTAGAAACATATCAAAATTTTATTTTTGGGTGAACTCACTGAATTGCCCCTTTAACAGATATCAGAATCAGACCGTGGGGCCCATCCACACACTGGAACAGTGCCTTAACAGATACCAGACCGTGGGGCCCATCCACACACTGGAACAGCGCCTTAACAGATACCAGACCGTGGGGCCCATCCACACACTGGAACAGCGCCTTAACAGATACCAGACCGTGGGGCCCATCCACACACTGGAACAGCGCCTTAACAGATACCAGACCGTGGGGCCCATCCACACACTGGAACAGCGCCTTAACAGATACCAGACCGTGGGGCCCATCCACACACTGGAACAGCGCCTTAACAGATACCAGACCGTGGGGCCCATCCACACACTGGAACAGCGCCTTAACAGATACCAGACCGTGGGGCCCATCCACACACTGGAACAGCGCCTTAACAGATACCAGACCGTGGGGCCCATCCACACACTGGAACAGCGCCTTAACAGATACCAGACCGTGGGGCCCATCCACACACTGGAACAGCGCCTTAACAGATACCAGACCGTGGGGCCCATCCACACACTGGAACAGCGCCTTAACAGATACCAGACCATGGGGCCCATCCACACACTGGGACAGTGCCTTAACAGATACCAGACCGTGGGGCCCATCCACACACTGGAACAGTGCCTTAACAGATACCAGACCGTGGGGCCCATCCACACACTGGAACAGTGCCTTAACAGATACCAGACCATGGGGCCCATCCACACACTGGGACAGTGCCTTAACAGATACCAGACCGTGGGGCCCATCCACACACTGGAACAGTGCCTTAACAGATGCCAGACCGTGGGGCCCATCCACACACTGGAACAGTGCCTTAACAGATACCAGACCGTGGGGCCCATCCACACACTGGAACAGCGCCTTAACAGATACCAGACCATGGGGCCCATCCACACACTGGGACAATGCCTTAACAGATACCAGACCGTGGGGCCCATCCACACACTGGAACAGTGCCTTAACAGATACCAGACCGTGGGGCCTATCCACACACTGGGACAGTGCCTTAACAGATACCAGACCGTGGGGCCCATCCACACACTGGAACAGCGCCTTAACAGATACCAGACCGTGGGGCCTATCCACACACTGGAACAGCGCCTTAACAGATACCAGACTGGGGGGCCTATCCACACACTGGAACAGTGCCTTAATATCAAGATTAAAATCAGAGAGAAGTTTCTCCACAAGCAGGTATGTCTGAACTGTATTAAAAGCAGAAAAGAAGTCTATAGACAGATGCCTGGCATGACTCGTAGGGTCCTCAATGTGACGATACAGGTATTTCAGCAAGGACAGGGTGGCATCCCCCACACCTCGGCCAACCCTGTAAGCACACTGCAGAGGATCACGTGAGCTCTCAACCTGCTCAAGAACTAGCTGTTTAATTAACTACCTGTTTAATGAACCTTCATAACCAATTATGTAAGTGCCACAGGTCTGAAATCACTTAAAATTTAAAGGTGTGTTACACTTGGCAACAGGAACAATGACAATGTTTCCAGATCAATGGTATTTTTTGTTGTTCAACGGATTTCATAAACATAGGATGAAATATAGACTACTGCTGAGCCGAGCTGCACAGGTCCTTAGCACTCTGCCACAGATTACGTCAGGATCCGGGCTTTTTCTACAATTAGTAAGCCTGAGCGAGTTTTCAATAGTAATAGCGTGACTAGACCTAAGTGCTTAAGTGCTTGACTAGACTGGACTACACTCCAGTGATATTTTTATAACGGCAGTTGCAGTGCTCCAGTAACACTCCCCACAAGGCCATTTTGATTATCGGCAGATTTTCTAACGTCTCTCTCCCGCTATTGTCCACCCCTCTCATCCCTCACTTCTCCTCCGCTCTACATCCAGGCCTTCCCTCGCTCCAAATCTCTCCATCAATCTTATTTCTCCCCTCTCCAATTCATTCCCTTGTAATGCAAATGCAACATTTAAATGAGCATGTGTATGGAAACAGACGGATCTCCCGTGACTGCTTCCCCCCTGGCCTTTCTCCGTCTCTTTTAAGGTTTCTGTCTATTTTTGCAGTTATTTCCTCATTTTTTTGGTATTGTTTCTTATTATTCACGTGTTGTTTTCTGCATCTCTACCTCCCACTGTGAGGGAGCCGCAGATGAAGGATCTGCTGCGTGAACCCAAACACGCAGGCACGCGCAATAAAACATGCGACCTGCGTACCGCAACATGCACACCTGCTATATTAAATCTTTGGGGGGATTTGGGAGGGGGGGGGGGGGGGGGGGGGGGGGGCAGTGGAATGAAATCATCTCTCTGACTGTATGTAGTGTGTTGGTATTCGCCTGGCGCGCACGTTAAAACGCATAAACGCGCTTCCCGCTCGCCTCTTTCCCCTTTGATCTGGTTTTGCTTGAATGGAGAGCCTCCGTGTGTGCCGTTGGCTGCCGCTCTCAAGATCTTTGGTCATATTGAATTAAATTCTCTCCTCCTGAAGAATTTCGCAGCTCGTGAAATTCCGAGAGGGAGGGAGAGCCAGCAAGTTCCTCAGAACAGAAATACAGAACGAGCCACTGGGACAGAAGGACTGAATGTGTTTATATCACATTGAGATGTGAGGGGGGACATGAGGGGGGATGTGAGGCGGGTGTGAGGGGAACGTGAATAGGGATGTGAGGAGCATGTGAGGGATGTGAGGGGGACGTGAAGAAGGTGTGAGGGGGATGTGACGGGGACGTGAGAAGGGTGTGAGGGGGACGTGAGGGGGATGTGAGGGGGACGTGAGGGGGGTGTGAGGGGGACGTGAGAAGGGTGTGAGGGGGACGTGAAGAGGGATGTGAGGGGGGGTGTGAGGGGGATGTGAGGGGGGTGTGAGGGGGGTGTGAGGGGGGATGTGAGGGGGACGTGAGAGGGACGTGAGGGGGGTGTGAGTGGGACGTGAGGGGGACGTGAGGGGGACGTGAGGGGGACGTGAGGGGGGTGTGAGGGGGACGTGAGAAGGGTGTGAGGGGGACGTGAAGAGGGATGTGAGGGGGACGTGAGGGAAGTGGCCAGCTCATTTTAACTTTGTTGCATTATATCTGACAGGAGAAAAATAATTGGGGCAAAAAATTACAACATTTTCTTTCGGTGGTTTATCACAGTGGCTTAGCTCTGGTGATGATGGTGAAAAGCTGGAGTTGCTACTGACAGTAGACTTAGTGCTCTGGTGATGATGGTGAAAAGCTGGAGTTGCTACTGACAGTAGACTTAGTGCTCTGGTGATGATGGTGAAAAGCTGGAGTTGCTACTGACAGTAGACTTAGTGCTCTGGTGATGATGGTGAAAAGCTGGAGTTGCTACTGACAGTAGACTTAGTGCTCTGGTGATGATGGTGAAAAGCTGGAGTTGCTACTGACAGTAGACTTAGTGCTCTGGTGATGATGGGGAAAAGCTGGAGTTGCTACTGACAGTAGACTTAGTGCTCTGGTGATGATGGGGAAAAGCTGGAGTTGCTGCTGACAGTAGACTTAGTTCTGAATGACTCACCACTGGATATATTCAGTGTGGCATTAGGGGCGGGACTGTGAGTTACTCAAACCAAAACCAGTTCTTTCTGCATTAATCCGGGACCTTACCATGATATGGTGACTTTTTCTTCAGGAAGGTGAGGGTTACGTAGAACTGGATATTTTGGAGCATCAATTTGTAGGATAAAAGAGAAGTTACTTTACTGTTCAATCTCACACTGTTGATGAAGTAAAAGGTCCCTGTATCCACAAAGAGATGTGGTAATTCTCAGCATTTCTTATCAAATATCAGAGTAAAGAATACCAAGTAAGCATTACGTATATCCAAAGCAAGCTGATAAGAATTTTGCACACAGTTTTAACACTCTTTGGAAGCGCAGACCCCATAGTGGAGCCTCCAGCTAGAATGCTTCTTGAGGCAGCAGTGCTTCATTAAGCACGACAGATAGAAATGAATACTAACTGCCCATTACTAATGTTGTTCATTAGGAACAGCAGTGCAATTTTCTTTTTAAAAATACGCATCCAACAAATGAAACCGATATGCTGGTCCAGCAAAAATGTAGCTGATTTAGACATTTTTATTTAAATGTCTAAAGATTACATAGCAAGCTTAGCATTATAACCATCCCCCCTATAATCAAGACACCCAGCTATGGGGAGGGAATACAGAGTAGGTCATTAGAACACATCCAGGTATTGGCTTAAAATGAGATTTAAATGAGCTGTAATTGTTATCGCACATTAATCCCCTCGCCGTCGCGTGCGCCTCATACCAAGGTCTTAACAGAAAGGGCGTGACAAGCAGAAGCTGATTAAACGGAAAAATAAAGCTCCTTTAATCAAGATCACACTGCCTGCCGAAAAGCAGTGACTGAACCGGCCTGACCCGTGTTACTCCCGCCTCTCTGTCATCGCAGCCTACAAACGACTGGGCCTCTGCTCCTATGGCACGGGGGGGGGGGAATGACCGATGTCATTCCCAAAGACAATAAGCCGTCTTGCGCACGCTTATCTGCGCACGGCTACGACGAGCGTCGCAGCGTGAGCATGACCTGCCATTCCAACTTAAAGAGTAACTCCACCCACTGTCTCAGCCTGTCGCCGCCTACTACACAATTTTGAAAAATACTTTGTGGGGTGAGCGAGGGAGAGGGGTGGGGGCGGACGAGCTGTGTCCATCGTCATTTGCATAAATTAACGTAGGATTAACTGTCAAACTAGACGTTGCACATCAAATATGAATCAAGATTCAGCAACTGCATGGCCTATTTCTCACCTCAAATATTTTCAGAAACATATTTTAGTGGACTATTTAGGTGGAATAAAAGAATTGAACAGGTCGCCACATTGTTCCGGTTTAAAAACTTGGAGGCAAAATGAAAGTAACGTAGCGGGTCTAACCAATCAGGTGCCGGCTGTTTCCGTCGTGGGCGACAACAATTATCCATATGACATAGAGGTACCTCCAAAGAGGTACTCTGACATCACGATTGGGGCGGGGGGAGGACATTTCAACCATTAGGGGCAGCACAAAGACACTTTTCTACCAGTGATTCTTATGATACACAACATTATTTCAGAATTGTTGAAATAACGGAATGCATGAATAAGTTTAATTATAAGGTAGGCATACAAACACGTTTACAGCGGGGGAAAAAAGTGATCTAGAGCGTAGTGGGGAGAAAAGGTGGGGAGAAAGAAAATAAATGTTTACGTATACATTATTTAAATAGTTAGAAAAGCATGCTATTGTTCAATAGCATCGGCTAAATTCAGCTGGTATGGAATGAAACATGACCTTCATCTATAAATAGGAACTAATTAGCAAGGACACAGTAAAGGTCCTTTAATATCACAGGAAGGACATAATAAGCAGTTACACAGGGCAGCCGGTGGCTGAGGAAAAAAACAACAACCCTGATAGAAAGATAATGAGCTTGTGAGCAGAGGGACAGAGCACACTTAAAGGGACTGAAAAGAGCTCTCTTATTGGCCTTCACCGCAGCTTAACCTCTCCACGCTTATTATCAGTCTACTAACATAGCGCGGCAGAATATCTCGTGCTATTAATACCATCACCAATGCAGAATACTGAAACTGGAACTGATTTGCAAATGCAATGTTTTGGCTACAAGCCTTCATTGAGACAGCACTGTCTTGAAGGGAGCTCACCGCAGAAACTTTTGTTTTGAGATGTTTTTAACGAAGACAGTTTTATAATATTAAAACGTATTAATTGACGTGTTTATATTGTTTGCAAGGTTAATTTGTTCCTCGTTAAATGCTGATATGACATAACGTTTTAATGGGAACTCATTTTGTGGCTAATGTAGATGTGTGACCAATGAGGCGGCCACTGTTCATGGGCTTCTGTTATTTTCTCGTTAGCTCCTCGCACACAGCTCACAGCCAGTCAAAGTCAAAATCAAAATCAAGTCACTGGAAAACCAAGTTCAATTCAACACCAGGTCCACCAAGACCAGTGGGGTCATTATCGAGTCAGGCCTGAGACCATAACATTGTGTTTTCCGCAGCTACCATTATACTGATTGCCCATACCATATGACCATAACACCACTTGTACTTAACCATAAGACCTTATGACCATAACACCACCTGTACATAACCATTAGCCCATATGACCATAGCACCACCTGTACATAACCATTAGCCCATATGACCATAGCACCACCTGTACATAACCATTAAAGCCCATATGACCATAACACCACCTGTACATAACCATTAGCCCATATGACCATAGCACCACCTGTACATAACCATTAAAGCCCATATGGCCATAACACCACCTGTACATAACCATTAAAGCCCATATGACCATAACACCACCTGTACATAACCATTAAAGCCCATATGACCATAACACCACCTGTACATAACCATTAAAGCCCATATGACCATAACACCACCTGTACATAACCATTAGCCCATATGGCCATAACACCACCTGTACATAACCATTAGCCCATATGACCATAACACCACCTGTACATAACCATTAGCCCATATGACCATAGCACCACCTGTACATAACCATTAAAGCCCATATGACCATAACACCACCTGTACATAACCATGAAAGCCCATATGGCCATAACACCACCTGCACATAACCATTAGCCCATATGACCATACCACCACCTGTACATAACCATTAGCCCATATGACCATACCACCACCTGTACATAACCATTAGCCCATATGGCCATAACACCACCTGTACATAACCATTAGCCCATATGACCATAACACCACCTGTACATAACCATTAGCCCATATTACCATAACACCACCTGTACATAACCATTAAAGCCCATATGACCATAGCACCACCTGTACATAACCATTAAAGCCCATATGACCATAACACCACCTGTACATAACCATTAAAGCCCATATGACCATAGCACCACCTGTACATAACCATTAAAGCCCATATGACCATAACACCACCTGTACATAACCATTAAAGCCCATATGGCCATAACACCTCCTGTACATAACCATTAAAGCCCATATGACCATAACACCACCTGTACATAACCATTAAAGCCCATATGACCATAACACCACCTGTACATAACCATTAAAGCCCATATGACCATAACACCACCTGTACATAACCATTAGCCCATATGACCATAACACCACCTGCACATAACTATTAAAGCCCATATGACCATAACACCACCTGTACATAACCATTAGCCCATATGGCCATAACACCTCCTGTACATAACCATTAGCCCATATGACCATAACACCACCTGCACATAACTATTAAAGCCCATATGACCATAACACCACCTGTACATAACCATTAGCCCATATGACCATAACACCACCTGCACATAACTATTAAAGCCCATATGACCATAACACCACCTGTACATAACCATTAAAGCCCATATGACCATAACACCACCTGTACATAACCATTAGCCCATATGACCATAACACCACCTGTACATAACCATTAGCCCATATGGCCATAGCACCACCTGTACATAACCATTAAAGCCCATATGGCCATAGCACCACCTGTACATAACCATTAAAGCCCATATGACCATAGCACCACCTGTACATAACCATTAGCCCATATGGCCATTACACCACCTGTACATAACCATTAGCCCATATGGCCATAACACCACCTGTACATAACCATTAAAGCCCATATGGCCATAACACCACCTGTACATAACCATTAGCCCATATGACCATAACACCACCTGTACATAACCATTAGCCCATATGACCACAACACCACCTGTACATAACCATTAGCCCATATGACCGTAACACCACCTGTACATAACCATTAAAGCCCATATGGCCATAACACCACCTGCACATAACCATTAGCCCATATGATCATAACACCACCTGTACATAACAATTAAAGCCCATATGACCATAACACCACCTGTACATAACCATTAGCCCATATGGCCATAACACCTCCTGTACATAACCATTAGCCCATATGACCATACCACCACCTGTACATAACCATTAGCCCATATGGCCATAACACCACCTGTACATAACCATTAGCCCATATGGCCATAACACCTCCTGTACATAACCATTAGCCCATATGGCCATAACACCACCTGTACATAACCATTAGCCCATATGACCATAACACCACCTGTACATAACCATTAGCCCATATGACCACGACACCACCTGTACATAACCATTAGCCCATATGATCATAATATCATATGTACATAACCATTAGCCCATATGATCATAATATCATATGTACATAACCATTAGCCCATATGATCATAATATCATATGTACATAACCATTAGCCCATATGATCATAATATCATATGTACATAACCATTAGCCCATATGATCATAATATCATATGTACATAACCATTAGCCCATATGATCATAATATCATATGTACATAACCATTAGCCCATATGATCATAATATCATATGTACATAACCATTAGCCCATATGATCATAATATCATATGTACATAACCATTAGCCCATATGATCATAATATCATATGTACATAACCATTAGCCCATATGATCATAATATCATATGTACATAACCATTAGCCCATATGATCATAATATCATATGTACATAACCATTAGCCCATATGATCATAATATCATATGTACATAACCATTAGCCCATATGATCATAATATCATATGTACATAACCATTAGCCCATATGATCATAATATCATATGTACATAACCATTAGCCCATATGATCATAATATCATATGTACATAGCTGTTACACCTATACGACCATTTGACTATGACTATGGGTGGCTCATCATCGAAGGTCCGGCACAGTATAACCAACACACATTGCAAGTTTCCATCGGGATCATATACCCAACACACATTGCAAGTTTCCATCGGGATCATATACCCAACACACATTGCAAGTTTCCATCGGGATCATAATTTCCTGTCGTCAGTAAATTACATGTGATGAGATTTTTATTTCATTATAGCTGGACTGCTTGACGTGACAACACTGCCAGAGTGTTTAACAGCAAAGTTAAATATTTGCTCTTAACAATGATTCAGTCCACTACAGCTTCCCAGGTAACGTTCACTCCCCACATGACACCTCATGTTTTATTTTCCAGTTAAGAGATAAAAATTCATTAGTTGGCATTTGTGCCGATCAACATTCATATGAGTTTGTGGGCATTAACTCTTCATCAAAGTTCTCACATATTAGCTGCATTGACATTGTATGTGTATAAAATTGATAATTTTCATAAACTGGTGTAGGGCTCTTGACAAAATGAGACAGATTCCAAGACCCAGAGGAGACAAAGACCGTCTCATAGTGATTTCTGTCATACGGAGAACTTTTAACGATGTGAAAAAAGCACATCATGGGATTAATTTAATTAAAAATGAGTCACGTGACGGAGCGCATTTTAAACATGGTGTAGCCTAGAGAGCATAAACTGTCACACGGAGATATGCCGGAGCACATGAGCTTTGACAGCACTGAATTAATTAGCTCATCAGAGAACCCTTCACTGGATTACAGGTCGGTCTCCTGCCTGCTGAATATCTCACAGAGCACAGGTATGTAACAACTGTGCTTTCAAATTCTCATACCGACACATGACAGATTTAAAAATATATATCTGGGGAAATCATAAAATTATCATCATCATCATCATCTATGTCCTTATCGTGAATCAAATAAAAATATCCTTATTTCTCCCTTGAGATCCATCAAACAGCTTCAACACACTAAAAATGGGCATTGGCTTCCATATGCTAACAGTGACTCACTGATCTGAACCAATCATTATGTTTTTCTTATTTTAACTGGTTGGTTGAAAGAAGTCAGTGATCTTCAGCCCACAATGTCGCTCCCGCACTAGTGGGGTTAGTTGGACTTGAGTCTCCCATAACTGCCCACCTGTACACAGGGCTCACTGTCCCTCCCTAAACAGGATGGGGCTCACTGTCCCTCTCTAAACAGGACGGGGCTCACTGTCCCTCTCTAAACAGGATGGGGCTCACTGTCGCTCCCTAAACAGGATGGGGCTCACTGTCCCTCTCTAAACAGGATGGGGCTCACTGTCGCTCCCTAAACAGGATGGGGCTCACTGTCCCTCTCTAAACAGGATGGGGCTCACTGTCGCTCCCTAAACAGGACGGGGCTCACTGTCATTGTCTAAACAGGACGGGGCTCACTGTCACTGTCTAAACAGGATGGGGCTCACTGTCACTGTCTAAACAGGATGGGGCTCACTGTCGCTCCCTAAACAGGATGGGGCTCACTGTCACTCCCTAAACAGGATGGGGCTCACTGTCACTCCCTAAACAGGATGGGGCTCACTGTCACTCCCTAAACAGGATGGGGCTCACTGTCACTCCCTAAACAGGATGGGGCTCACTGTCACTCCCTAAACAGGATGGGACTCACTGTCGCTCCCTAAATGACACGGGGCTCACTGTCACTCCCTAAACAGGACGGGGCTCACTGTCGCTCCCTAAACAGGATGGGGCTCACTGTCCCTCTCTAAACAGGATGGGGCTCACTGTCACTCCCTAAACAGGATGGGGCTCACTGTCGCTCCCTAAACAGGACGGGGCTCACTGTCCCTCCCTAAACAGGACGGGGCTCACTGTCACTCCCTAAACAGGATGGGGCTCACTGTCCCTCTCTAAACAGGATGGGGCTCACTGTCACTCCCTAAACAGGATGGGGCTCACTGTCGCTCTCTAAACAGGATGGGGCTCACTGTCACTCCCTAAACAGGATGGGGCTGACTGTTGAGCTAGTGAGGGTACCAGCGCCCCCTCTGAGCAAATCTCAGAAAAAGAGCTTCCTGCAGGCAGGCAGACATTTTAGAGGCTCCCTCTCCGCCAGGCTGGGGAACTACGAAGCCCAGACTTCCACACAGGGAATTACTGGTGCATGAAAAGCACTCCTGGCTCAGAAACTATTCCCCTCTTGCTTCCCACTGCACCTTGTCGTGCCTCAATCAGAAATAGCCGCACAGAAAGTATAATCTCTGCTCATGCGAAGATATGACTTCCATTCGTATTCTTTATTACAACTCTCCGATCTAAAAAACAAATAATAAAATAATCAGAGGATCAATAAATGGACATTTGCGCAAAGCTGCTTATCACTACACGCACTCAAGCTCTGCCTCTCACCAAGTCTCATTTAGACTGATAACAGCAACACTGAGTACCCGGAGATAAGAGTGCACCACTGCACCTTATCATTCTGTACGGTACGATAATGATTTATGTGCCTTCATGGATTACAGCATTTTGACACCCTTCAGTCCAAGCCTCCAAAAAAATGTGACAATACTTTCCCCACAGTGGCAGTTCGCTTGTAGATGTGAAAACCATGTAACTTCCTGATAACGAATTGAGGTCGTACGTGGTGCTGACCTCTGACCTGCTCCCGACATAATTCAGGAGGCTGGTTTTTCCTCTTCAGTTTCCCCAAGTTAATTTGGCTAAACTCACTGAAGAGCGTTTTGTGCAGAAGATGTGCATGTTAAGCACTGAATGTGTTGCACTTCGTGTGCTGCAGCTGCTGTCATGCGTGAGCATGCGCAAAGATACGTCTCAGTCGCCATACGTGTGTGTGTGTGTATAGATGTGTGTGCGTGACTGTGTGCGCACGTGTGTTCTTGCATGTGTGCCTGTAGTGTGAGTGCAAGAGAATCAGGCTATAACAGCACCTTGTAAATCAGTATAGTGTAGTGTAAAAGGGGCGGAGCACAGTGCAAAGGGGCGGGGTGTAGTGTAAAGGGGGCGGAGTATAATGTGGTAGCTAATAATGGAGAATGTAAGAGGCGGAGCATAGTTCATCTGTATACTGTAATACTACTGACCTGTAGCATTTGTTTAGCTGCAGTTCATTTTTGTTGCTCAACCCTCGTATGTTCGGGGACAATTTGACCCGATGCAATGTTTGACGTCTCTTAAAAACCAGTTAACCTTATTTTTCATCTTCACACTATATGACTTTCCCAAGTTTGTTGGGATTAAATAGTCAGCACGCAATAAACAATGTTTTCAAAAGTCCTACACCAACTCAAAGGAGCGGGGTCATTTGCGGGTCGCTGTATAAAACGTAAGAAAATACAATTTATTTTTTATTTTTTAGTTCTGATTTTTTGTGGGCGATTCTGGTGGCACTTTTCTATAATCTTTCAGTTACTTCTGGCTCGGAAATGGAAATGAGATTCATCACAGATTTTTTATATTTATTAAAAAGTGATATATTCCAACCCAATGCCTTCAGTTATTCAAAACTGGAAATAGTGTAATTTATTCAAGCACTTATATCACTTTAAAAAAAATTTTTTTTATTCAAAATCACAAAATTTAGGGGTCAATAAAATGTCAAGATATGAGGGTTAAAAGTTGATTCTGCAAAAGAGAAAAATACATTCTGTACATTCTTACAGATTCTGTAAAGATAGAGTACCCAGCCTTACAGAACACAGTATTTATGCAATAAAATGTGTACAGGCTGCTGCAGCTACAGTATATTAATTATAGATGGATATTAATTCTGGTAAACAATATGCTTGAATAAATTACACTATTTCCAGTTTTCAATAACTGAAGGCGTTGGGTTGGAATATATCACTTGGCAAATGCCTGCTTCATTTCCATATATACCTAATGCATATTTCATGTTTGTTTTACTGTTATGAACACAATTAATTCTGACTTTATAATTTCATTTGTTGTTCAATTTACCAACAGTCCAACATAGCAAACCCAAATTCACTTTTCTGTTTATAGACTATTTTGTGACTGCCAAATAATTTCATATTCAATATTTATGTTCACATATGCCCGGTTTTTTGTTTGCAGAAATAAATAAGCATTGGAATTGACAGTGGTTACCATGGTAACATATTTCTCTGAAAAATCAACAGGCACAAGACATTTATGTTCAAGTGCATATTTTAAGTTTGATTAATAAAAACACAACACATTTTCGGATTTCAAAATGTAGGCTAATAAGCATACAATTAAAAATTTAAACCAAGCTTGTCACAAATAAACTTGTGTGAAATGAAGGGGTCTAGGTAACTTAATTGTATTGTTTTGGGTCATCTATGCACTGATAGCAACAAAGTGAAATGCATTTTTCTAATATCGTCATTTTAATGTAAAGTACAAGCCTGTATTATTGTACAATTGTACATTGCAATATTTGGCCTGATAAAGAAAATTTGGACCACCCATTTCACTGTGTGTGTGTGTGTGTATGCCTAGCATTACAAGGACATTCACCCCTTCTTAATTTTGTCCTTTGCATTTCTTGAGAAAGTTAACAGGCCATTTCTGTTCCGACTGTTAAATATCCATGTACAGGCACAAGTGTATCCTGCCAAATATACAAAGTAAGAGAAGAAAAGAACATGTTCCTGTAACCTAATCATCCTTCGTGTTGTTTAATAATATGCTACATGAACAGCAGGAAATCGTAATAAATACACATCCTATTTAAGATTAATTTCATAAATCTCCTGGACTGTGTTCATTAGTAGCTACTGGCTGGCGGTGGTAAATCCAGGAGAATATGGACCAGACTGGGAGTGTTGGCAGCATTTGCCTGTAGAGCCAGCCAGCCGCATCTGTCATGTAATCCTGTTATTGTTGGGCTGAGCAGGTGATACCGGGGGGGGGTAAGTACACATGTTGTGTGGTATGAGTCCACCAGCCATTGCACAGTCGGTTTGTGTGACATGTGCATGTTTCTAAGCCACCGCGGTGTGCAGTGCGTGTGCTGCAGTTGCTGTCATGCATGAGCGTGTGTAAAAATAGGTCTCAGCATTCATTCACGTGTGCAAATGTGTGCGAATGTGCATCTGTGTGCTTGTGTGTGTGTGTACATGTGCGTGTACTTGCATGTGCGACTGTGTGGATGTGCATGTTCTTACATGTGTGTGTAGTGTGTGTGAGTGCCTTGACAAAATCCTGTTTCTGAGGTCTGCAGATAATTCCTTTGACCCCATGGCTTGGAGTTTGCTGTGACATGCACTGTCAACTGTGGGACCTTATATAGGCAGGTGTTGGCAATCCCCAATCATGTCCAATCAATTGAATTTATCACAGGTGGACTCCAATTAAGTTGTAGAAACATCTCAAGCAGTATCAGTGGAAACAAAATGCACCTCAGCTCACTTTTGGGTGTCATATCAAAAGGTGTGCACACTTGTGTACATATGATATTTTACATTTTGATTTTTAATAAATTAGCACAAATGTCTAAAAACCTGTTTTCACTTTGTCATTATGGGCTATTTTGTGTAGAATTTTGAGACAAAAAATGAACTCAATCTATTGTAGTAATAAAACGTGGAGAAGGTGAAAGGGGTGTGCAGACTTTCTGGCTTGACTGTATGTATGTGTGTGTGTGTGTATAATGGAGAGAGGAAGTAGAGTGTGACAGTACGGGTGACAGTGACTCTCCTCTCCCTGGCACTGCTTGAGCTGTTAAAGTGATTAACTGCACTGCTGCCAGCAGACAGGAGAGAGGGAGAGAGAGAATACGGGAGAGAGAGAGAAAATGAAGGAGAAAGAGAATGAGTGAGAGATAAGGGAAGAGGGGGAGGGGAGATTTGCAGAAGGAGGGAGAACAGAGCACATCCAGTGTAAATTCACATTGGTAAATGTGATGATTCTCATATTTATGTGTGCACATGTATACTTATTTATTTCACTCTGGGAGAGGGTGAGAAAGAGGTTATTGTGGTGGCATACTGTTAAATAACGGCAGCCGTGCGAGAGAGAGAGAAAGAAAGAGAGAGAGAGAGAGAGGGAGAGGGAGAGGGAGAGAATAAGAGAGAGCACGCTCTACATGATTTTGGCATTTTAAACATTTGTATGGATTAATGCGGTAATCCTGGTTGTTTTCTGGACCTCTGTGGTGCTCTTACAGTAAAACCCTTGGCAGAGGCTCTGGAGCAGCCATGCTTATCATGCTATTTTTACCATTAGAATTTGGGAAGAGGAGAGAGATCGCAGTGGAGTGGGGGGTGGGGGCTGCAGACAGAGAGAGAGAGAGATTGATATCTGTTCTACTCAAAGGTGAGGGCGCAGGAAATTGAACAACATCAGAAATAGCGCATTTAACAAGTGGACCATGATGACTCAATGTTACACTTGAAATAAAATGAACAGCTTATTATAACAAATTATAACATCAAAATCCCCACTGAGCTCTGACTGTGCCTTTTACCAGCACAGATAACATGCATGCTGCACTTATGTCAGTGTGGGTAAGGACATGGATAAGGACCCTGAACAGCACTGAATAGAACGGTTTTGTTTTTTTAGGCGTGACTCCTTATTACAGGATGTACTGTCACTGAAATATCTCTATTTATCATGCAGCACTGCGTGATCATTTCAGACAGAATATCACACAGCTCAATTTTAATTACTGTCATTACTTCTGTGATTATGATCATTTTAATTTCTAATTATTACACAAATCACATCATCTGATCATTCTGATCACATAAATGGGATTAGTCTAGCGAAATAAACGCGTTCTTTCAAACTCTTTTTTTATTTGCAAGAACCCAAACTATGTGCAACCTCCGACTATTCTCTCATCATTATAATAACTCAAATGTGCAACCCTTATTATAAAAACTCAAACCGCAGGCAAACTCTTACTATTCTCTTACCCTTATTTGTCATTTTATTGTTAATTGATTATTACTTCACCATTCTTTAATTTCAATCACTGTTTTAGCTGTAAATGTGCCTTTTGCCTGGTGTTCATCATCTGTATTGTCAAATGTCAGTACTGCACTGCACACACCTGCAGACAAGGCCTGATTATCTACCAATGACCGAATCACAGCCGTGCTGATATACAGTATAACATCACGCCCTCTTATGTGATATTGCTTAATTATATACAGTTGAAGTCAAAAGTTTACATACACCTTAGCCAAACCCATTTAAACTCAGTTTTTCACAATTCCTGACATTTAATCCTAGTAAACATTCCCTGTCTTAGGTCAGTTAGGATCACAACGTTATTTTCAGAATGTGAAATGTCAGAATAATAGTACAGAGAATGATTGATTTCAGCTTTTATTTCTTTCATCACATTCCCAGTGGGTCAGAAGTTTACATACACTGTTAGTATTGGGTAGCATTGCCTTTAAATTGTTTAACTTGGGTCGAACGTTTCGGGTAGCCTTCCACAAGCTTCTCACAATACGTTGCTGGAATTTTGGCCCATTCCTCCTGACAGAATTGGTGTAACTGAGTCAGGTTTGTAGGCCTCCACAAATTTTCGATTGGATTGAGGTCAGGACTTTATTATGGCCACTCCAATACCTTGACCTTGTTGTCCTTAAGCCATTTTGCCACTTTGGAAGTATGCTTTGGGTCATTGTCCATTTGGAAGAGCCATTTGCGCCCAAGCTTTAACTTCCTGGCTGATGTCTTGAGATGTTGCTTCAATATATCCACATAATTTTCCTTCCTCATGATGCCATCTATTTTATAAAGTGCACCAGTCCCTCGTGCAGCAAAGCACCCCCACAACATGATGCTGCCACCCCCGTGCTTCACTGTAGGGATGGTGTTCTTCGGCTTGCAAGCCTCACCCTTTTTCCTCCAAACATAACGATGGTCATTATGGCCAAACAGTTACATTTTTGTTTCATCAGACCAGAGGACATTTCTCCAAAAAGATCTTTGTCCCCATGTGCAGTTGCAAACTGTAGTCTGGCTTTTTTATGGCAGTTTTGTAGTGGTTTCTTCCTTGCTGAGCAGCCTTTCGGGTTATGTTGATATAGGACTATTTTTACTGTGGATATAGATACTTTTGTACCTGTTCCCTCCAGCATCTTCACAAGGTCCTTTGCTGTTGTTCTGGGATTGATTTGCACTTTTTGCACCAAAGCACGTTCATCTCTAGGAGACAGAACGTGTCTCCTTCCTGAGCGGTATGATGGCTGCGTGGTCCCATGGTGTTTATACTTGAGTACTATTGGATGAACCAGACTTGTGGAGGTCCACAATTTTCTTTCTGAGGTCTTGGCTGATTTCTTTTGATTTTCCCATGATATCAAGCAAAGAGGCACTGAGTTTGATGGTAGGCCTTAAAATACATCCACAGGTGCACCTCCAATTGACTGTCAATTAGCTTATCAAAGCCATGACAGAATTTTCCATGCTGTTTAAAGGCACAGTCAACTTTGTGTATGTAAACTTCTGACCCACTGGAATTGTGATATAGTGAATTAAAAGTGAAATAATCTGTCTGTAAACAATTGTTGGAAAAATTAATTGTGTCATGCACAAAGTAGATGTCCTAACGGACTTGCCAACACTATAGTTTGCTAACATTAAATCTGTGGAGTGGTTAAAAATTAGTTTTAATGACTTCTAACTAAGTGTATGTAAACTTCCGACTTCAACTGCATGTATATACACTGCCTGGCCAAAAAAAAAGTCGCACACGCTAATATTTCGTTGGACCGCCTATAGCCTTCATTATGGCGCGCATTCGTCGTGGCATTGTTTCGACAACCTTATGCAACGTCACATTTATTTCCGTCCAGAGTTGCATTAATTTTTGGCCGAGATCTTGTATTGACAACGGGAGAGTCGAACCACTCCGTAACGTCTTCTCCAGCACACCCCAAAGACTTTCAATGGGCTTAAGGTCAGGACTCTGGTGGCCAATGCATGTGTGAAAATGATTCCTCATGCTCCCTGAACTGCTCTTTCACAATTTGAGCCTGATGAATCTTGGCATTGTCTTCCTGGAATATGCCCATTGATGGGATAACCTGGTCATTCAGTACATTCAGGTACTCAGCTGACTTCATTTTATTGCTGCATAATGTTGCTGAGCCTAGACCTGACCAGCAACCCCAGATCTTAACACTACCTCCAGAGGTTTGTACAGTGGGCACTATGCATGACGGGTGCAACGGCGACTTTTTTTTGGCCAGGCAGTGTATGAGGAACAGAGACATCTCTGGCAGCTCTGTATCGGGGCTGCCTGCTGTTGGGCTCGCACATGGCCCCCAACTACCTAGCCCCAGCCTCTATCCATACAGCTGCTGGTATATTTACACGAGATTGAATACTAAATGAAATTAGGGCTGTCTGAATGGGTTGAGAGGTATGCATGCGCTGCCATTCTCTGGATGGCTAACTTGTTAACTGGCTTAGTTAGCTATGCTTCAGGTGTTTCATAAACAAAAACACATTAGCTAGCTTTCCATTGACATAAACATAGTTAGCAAGCTAGCTATCCCAGACTATGTCTACATATAGCAAGTAGACTCAGGGAAAGTGGACTGCTATAATTGGACACAGTCGGAAGAGCAGCTTCTTCTTCCGAGTAGTACTCTAGTAATAACGTTATAGATCAAAAGAAAAAGCTCACTTCAAACCTGCATGTGAATTAACGCTAGATGGAATAACACATAATGCCAGCTAGGTCTATTCCATTTCATATAGACTAGTTGACAGCTTGCAGGCGGTGAACAGTTAAATAGCGGCTGAATTATTTACAGTAATATGTTCCATTTTAATAGTAGTTGTGGAGAAAGAATACTCCATCCTGCACCGATGGCTTCACTCCAATCCTCCACTAGACTAGCATTAGCATTTCTGCAGATCAAAAGCATGAGTTATGTCAGTGGAGGCAGTCGATAGCTCTAAACAGCAAAAGTTGAATTTTATCCTAGGAAGAGGATAACCTATCCAGCCCAACCCGGACCTAAGGCATGTATGCAACAATAGACCCGAACCCAACCCAAGGCATAGATACTAGAGTAGGCAGTACCCAAACCCAACAGCACCCGCATTGGGTAGCAGAACTCTCGGTAGACCCAAACCCAACCTGAGGCATAGATACTATAGTAGGCAGTACCCAAACCCAACAGCACCTGAATTGGGTAGAAGAACTGACGGTAGACCCAAACCCAACCTGAGGCATAGATACTAGAGTAAGCAGTACCCAAACCCAACAGCGCCTGAATTGGGTAGCAGAACTCTCGGTAGACCTAAACCCAACCTGAGGCATAGATACTAGAGTAGGCCTAGGCAGTACCCAAACCCAACAGCGCCCGCATTGGGTAGCAGACATCTCAGTAGACTCAAACCCATCCCGAGGTATAGATACTGAAGTAGGCAGTACCCAAAACCCAACAGTGCTCGCATTGGGTAGCAGACCTCTCAATAGTCTCACAGACTGGAAAGCACCTCTTCAACCTCCATCTTGGGTCCAACCAACACAGAGCTTCATCTCTCTGCCCCTGGATCAAGTCCACAACTGGCTCATCTCCAGTCTTTCTTGCCTCTTATGGATTATAGTGCAGCTCTTTTTACAATGGGCCTTTATTAATGGATCTCCAGCACAGCACAGCACACAACTGCATGTTTAAAAAGCTTTGTTTTTGTCTGTGGCGCAATTTCCATTCACCTACACCGATGCTTATCAGTCCTTATTTTTCTGCTCAGGATAAAAGCATCTGCAAATCAAAGGACTGTAACGGCAGATGTAAATGAGGGCAGGAGCACACCCCCTGCAACACTCCGAGGAGGAGCAAACAGCTGGCAGTTTCGTCCGCCAACGACTCCCCCTCCCACAGCGTTAATTACTCTCATCCCTCTCTCTCTCTCCATGTACACCCCACCCTTCTAACCTGTTAACTCAGGTTTGCTCTACTTCCCTGGAACATCCACACAGCAGAATGAGGCCACAGCAACGACTTCTGCTCTTTCGTTTCCCTCTCTCTCAGCGTCGCCCATAATGCCCGAGTGTTTCTGCTCTCAACTCCTATAATGCCAGAAGAGGCTTTCATATTATTCACACTGCGCACTCCAATACGCTGTTAAAGCACTGTATCCCGTGCAGAACAGCAGCGTAGTGTATGAACCGCTAAAGCAGCTCCTTTTGCCTTATTTTCAGTCCCTTTCTCCAAGGGCTTTGGTCACTTAAGCGTTTCACAACCAACGCTTGGATTCTGATGTAACTGTCTGCATCAGACAGAGAGGGAGAGAGAGAGAGAGCGCGCGTGCGAGGGAGGTAAAGTGAGGAAGGGGGTGCAGCAAATGAGGTGGTGGCAAAAAAAAGAGGAGGGGGGAGGGTGAGAACAGGAGCCCACCCGACCAGAAAGGGAGGGAGAGAGAGAGAGGGCAGAAAAAGGAGGCTGGTGGATATTAGGCTCTGTTGCATCTTGAAGAATTCAGCCAGAGGACAGACATGATTTCTCACGTGCGGTGTGGATTGCGGCGGCTTTGGCGGTTGGGTGCCTTTGTATCCTTGTCTGCAGCGAGGGAGTGCGTTCACTGCTCTGCCTGAGGAGAGGGGGGGGTGGTGCTGGAGCCGGGGGAAGACACCACGAAATAACGCCCCGGAAATTTCTACTCATTTACCTTTTTCCATGTCCTTCCTTCAGACCGTCATTGATCGCACCTCTTAAAAATAACAATACTCGGATAAAAAAAAAAAAATGGAATTGAATTTTTCTTTTTTTGCCTCTCCCTCTCAAAGGGTAACTGGACCGTGGGTTTTTGTGTGTGTAATGGCTGTGTTATGATTTATTCATCTTAAGTGGAAAAGCAGGATTGATCACCTATCAGTGCGGAGACGTTTGGCATCATTAAAAGCGGGAACAGGAGAGAGGAGAGGTGGAGCGTGTCTGTCCCCCTCGTACCTGCCGTGTCTGCTACCCTTTATCTTTTCCGACTGCAAATCCACAAACAGGAGTGGTTTTACCCTTTTCTCCCAGATTCAGATTTCCCTTGTTTTTTTGGGAGTTTTGTTTCACCTGAAGACATTTTAAGGGGGAACCAAGGGGAATTGATTATTATTATTGATTAGCAGTGGGATATATACACATACGTGCTTTTCAATATCTACGTGCGGACTTACCTTTCACCTGTCCCTCCCACCTCTCTCTTCCCTCTCTCCCCACCTCCTCTTCTTTTCCCAGACCCATATCCCCCTTTCCTTGCTGTTGCGTGTTTAAAATAGAGCGGTTTTGTAGAGTCAAGGTAAGGCTTTTTTTTTTTGCATATTGGTATGTATGTTGTACAGAGGGGGGCGTGGTCTTGGCTATACACCTGTCTGCATTTTAAAAACGTGTTGCGTTGTGACGCATGCCTCTGCACACAGACGGATTATGTGCATAGTCTCGCATCAATTAGAGAGTGAGAGTCCCGGGTGTGCCCGCGAGTGCCTTGGTTGAGGGTTTAAGAATACCGGGGTGTGGTATACACATGGAGGATGGTTGCTGGATGCCTGCCTGCTTTAAATATGGAGGCGGAACTCTGAAGTAGCACGACTAGTAGCTGGAGAGGTGAGAGACATTCGATGCTTCACAGAGACATTTCCTTTGCTCTGCACTGTGGCTGCAGCTGGATGCTTCACAGACAAGTTTGATTGAAGGACCAGAGGTGCACTCTACAGTTTAGACAAAAAAAGATGTGGTGACAGGCCGAGAGAAAGCTAGAATGAGACAGCTGAAAATAGGTAAGCATTTATTAAATGATAATCTAATAGAGAACAGCAAATGTAATGTAATAGAAAATACAGAAGAGAAAATGACAAAAATATTAATATGAAAATATTAATTCATATGTAAGTTTCCCTTATCTACACGGTAATGGGCTGGAAATGCATGGAAATGTAAGAAATCTAAGAATCAGGAGAAATACAAAGAACCAGAGATAAAGACATCTTTAAACTGTACAACACTCACTACTGCAGTTTTCAGACCGGCCGCACCGCACAAGCAAAGTATCAAACAAAATCATTTAATTCATAATTAATTTACCTAATGAAAGTTTGATTTAAGCGTGACTGAACAACTAATTATTCGGATTCACAGAAGAGGCCTTGTATAAAGACTTTAGAGAAATGGACAGCTGATTGGCTCAATAAAAGTGGTTGGGCTATTTTATTGGGGAAACCTACTGCACAAAAAGTGAGTATTATCTACAAAGCGCCACAG
The DNA here is from genome assembly GCA_029718625.1 of Synaphobranchus kaupii. NCBI lineage: Eukaryota > Metazoa > Chordata > Actinopteri > Anguilliformes > Synaphobranchidae > Synaphobranchus > Synaphobranchus kaupii. Next base: position 11,036,930 of record CM056380.1, read on the forward strand.
AGATTTGGGCAGACAGTAGGATCGGAGGGTCAGAATAAAGGCATATCAGACAGCTGGTCCCATTTCACACTGCAGCCAGCCGCTATCTCCCGATCCACTTGTTTTGTGATATTTGCCACATTGATCCATAGAGCCACACCTTGGATACATTTATTTACTAAACAGAAGGACTCTAGCCCATTGCTTGTCAGGGTGAAACATGCACTGCAGAAGAGAGCAGTGGATTGTGGGTATTATTCAGGCCTGAGAAATAGGAAGGAAGGAATCAACACTTCAGTGAAATAAAGAGATTTAAAGGGTGAAGGAGCAAATGGGGGGAGCGTTAAACATGTGCTAGGCCTGCGTCTCAGTTAATGTGATGAAATTTGGGTGGCTATAGAGGATACGACATCCTGTTATAAACACGCAGGCCTGGGCTGTGTGCTCTCGGAGAGGAGAGAGGATTAGTGCTTCATCTCCGGGCGACTCTCTGGGAATCT
>CM056380.1:11037908-11145408 GCA_029718625.1 Synaphobranchus kaupii
GGCACACATCCTAGCTTCTAGCACTAATTACTGAGGTGATTTCACTTTTTTTTTTAACAACACACCATTAGTATTGCAGGGAAATAATGTGTAAGATTGAAATTGTGTCTTTTACGGTTTTGGATTTTTGTATTCACGGCCTGTCTACTGTGCCCAACATGCTGCTGGGCCAGTGTGCAAATGGTAATGCCGAGCTCTGGTTTTGTGCTAGTCGGTTAACGGTTAATGATCGAGTAATGAGGGTCAGGTAAAGGTTAGGAAAGAAAGCCAAAATGTGCATGCCTATAAGATACAGTCACTGTAACTGCCCAGGAGCCTATAAGATACAGTCACTGTAACTGCCCAGGAGCCTATATGATACAGTCACTGTAACTGCCCAGGAGCCTATAAGATACAGTCACTATAACTGCCCAGCAGTCTATATGATACAATCACTGTAACTGCCCAGCAGCCTATAAGATACAGTCACTGTAACTGCCCAGGAGCCTATATGATACAGTCACTGTAACTGCCCAGGAGCCTATAAGATACAGTCACTGTAACTGCCCAGCAGCCTATAAGATACAGTCACTGTCACTGCCCAGGAGCCTATAAGATACAGTCACTGTAACTGCCCAGCAGTCTATATGATACAATCACTGTAACTGCCCAGGAGCCTATAAGATACAGTCACTGTAACTGCCCAGCAGTCTATAAGATACAGTCACTGTAACTGCCCAGGGGCCTATAAGATACAGTCACTGTAACTGCCCAGGAGCCTATAAGATACAGTCACTGTAACTGCCCAGGAGCCTATAAGATACAGTCACTGTAACTGCCCAGGGGCCTATAAGATACAGTCACTGTAACTGCCCAGGAGCCTATAAGATACAGTCACTGTAACTGCCCAGGAGCCTATAAGATACAGTCACTGTAACTGCCCAGGAGCCTATAAGATACAGTCACTGTAACTGCCCAGGGGCCTATAAGATACAGTCACTGTAACTGCCCAGGGGGCCTATAAGATACAGTCACTGTAACTGCCCAGGGGCCTATAAGATACAATCACTGTAACTGCCCAGGAGCCTATATGATACAGTCACTGTAACTGCCCAGGAGCCTATAAGATACAGTCACTGTAACTGCCCCAGGAGCCTATAAGGTACAGTCACTGTAACTGCCCAGGAGCCTATAAGATAGTCACTGTAACTGCCCAGGGGCCTATAAGATACAGTCACTGTAACTGCCCAGGAGCCTATAAGATACAGTCACTGTAACTGCCCAGGAGCCTATAAGATACAGTCACTGTAACTGCCCAGGAGCCTATAAGATAGTCACTGTAACTGCCCAGGAGCCTCTATGATACAGTCACTGTAACTGCCCAGGAGCCTATAAGATACAGTCACTGTAACTGCCCAGCAGTCTATAAGATAGTCACTGTAACTGCCCAGCAGTCTATAAGATACAGTCACTGTAACTGCCCAGGAGCCTCTATGATACAGTCACTGTAACTGCCCAGCAGTCTATAAGATACAGTCACTGTAACTGCCCAGCAGTCTATAAGATACAGTCACTGTAACTGCCCAGCAGTCTATAAGATACAGTCACTGTAACTGCCCAGGAGCCTATAAGATACAGTCACTGTAACTGCCCAGGAGGCTCTATGATACAGTCACTGTAACTGCCCAGCAGTCTATAAGATACAGTCACTGTAACTGCCCAGGAGCCTCTATGATACAGTCACGAACTGCCCAGGAGTTGCTATGATACAGTTACTGTAACTGCCCAGGAGTTGCTATGATACAGTTACTGCAACTGCCCAGTAGCTGCTATGATACCGTGACTGTAACGGCCAGGGAGTTGCTATGATACCGTGACTGTAACGGCCAGGGAGTTGCTATGATACAGTGACTGTAACAGTCCAGGGGCAGGTCTTCCCTGTTTCCACTCTGCACACTGACACTCGCTGAAACACACTGAACACAGACAGACACACACTGACACACGCACAGCAGCAATTACAGACTGATAATATCACCCTTCATTTGAATGAGTAAAAATGTTATTTTATGTCCCATTCCATGTGAAACACAGATACGTTTCTGCGTCCCTGCCCAACAGCACTCTTTAATTATGAATGTTATTTTCCAGCTGGAAAGAAAGCCAATGTTGCCATGTCTGTGTATATTTTAGCCACACATTTGGCCATAGCTTGGGAAGACCCACCTCTTCAAACTGGCTTTCCCCTGTTAAACATCCTCCCCTCTATCCCATGACTCAAATTTAAATTATACTCCTTCTTTTTTATCTGTCTTAATTATTTTATTTTTTATTTTATTTATTTTATTAATTACTTATTAAATGATTTTTACTGTGTGTAATTTTAAACTGTAAAGCACTTTGAGTATCTAGAAAAGCGCTATAAAAATTGAATGTATTATTATTATTATTATAATCAGCGACACACTCACAATCCACTACACAGGCACAGAAACCTGCAGTATCTAGACCACTCAGATTCTCCTCTTTCCTCTCCCTCTCCCCCTCTCTCTCTCTCCCCCGCTCTCTCTCCCATCTCCCCCCACCCCCCTCTCTCCCACCCCCCCCCCCCTCTCTCTGCACTTGCTAGAGAATGTATCTCAATGGGATGCTATTACCATGGCAACTGGAGTCATTAAGCAAGACTGATGTGTTTCTTTCTCACTGAAATACAGCCCAGCTTCATGCTGACACACAGAGCAATGCACGCAAACACACACACACAATACAAAGATCAATGCACGCACACGCACAGCAATGCACGCACATAGCAATGCACGCAAACACACACACACAATACAAAGATCAATGCACGCACACGCACAGCAATGCACGCACATAGCAATGCACGCAAACACACACACACAATACAAAGATCAATGCACGCACACGCACAGCAATACACGCACATAGCAATGCACGCAAACACACACACACAATACAAAGATCAATTCACGCACATGCACAGCAATGCACGCACATAGCAATGCACACACACACACACAGCAATCCACACACACACACACACACACACACAGCAATGCACACACACAAAGAAATGCATGTGTTTACATGCAAAAATATTTATCCAGATAAATTCTCACTCAAACCACAAATGACAAAAAGACACATATTTTCCAACTCCCTGCTCACAATTACCCCCCCCCCCCCCAACACACACACACACACACACACCCCACCCAACCCCCGTCCCTTCTCCTTGACCAGGCTTTTCTAATTGCATGTATTTTGTACCCCCTCAGTAAAATATTATGCGTTTTCCACCCTGCTCACCCCCAGTCTTGCTTTCGAAAAGAACACCATGATAAAATGGTGGGTGGGTCTACAGACTGAGCTCCACACAGTACAGCACAGTCTACAGACTGAGCTCCACACTGTACACAGTTCAGCACAGTCTACAGACTGAGCTCCACACTGCACACAGTTCAGCAGTCTACAGGACTGAGCTCCACACTGTACACAGTTCAACACAGTCTACAGACTGAGCTCCACACTGTACACAGTTCAACACCGTCTACAGACTGAGCTCCACACTGTACACAGTTCAAGACAGTCTACAGACTGAGCTCCACACTGCACAGTTCAAGACAGTCTACAGACTGAGCTCCACACTGCACAGTTCAAGACAGTCTACAGACTGAGCTCCACATTGTACACAGTTCAGCACAGTCTAAACTGAGCTCCACACTGTACACAGTTCAGCACAGTCTACAGACTGAGTTCGACACTGCACAGTTCAAAACAGTCTACAGACTGAGCTCCACACTGCACAGTTCAACAGTCTACAGACTGAGCTCCACACTGCACACAGTTCAGCACAGTCTACAGACTGAGCTCCACATTGTACACAGTTCAGCACAGTCTACAGACTGACCTCCACACTGCACACAGTTCAGCACAGTCTACAGACTGAGGTCAATTGTCCTTACTGTTCAAACAGTCCAAACACATACACACACACACACACACTCGGCCGTTTTTCTCTTTCACTTTGTTAGTCTTTATGAAGCCATTAAGTGCTTGTCCAAGCTGAAGTCCACGTTTGATGGGTGCTGGGTCAGAGCACGCGTGTCTGTGCATCCCTTACACATATGAGTCAGGAGAGATCTCTCTCTCTGTCTCCATCTCTCTTCCTAGCACTCTGTCTCCATCTCTCTCTCACTTTTTAGCTCTTTCACCGTCTACATCTCTATTTCCCTCTCTCTGTCTCTCTCACTTTTTAGCTCTTTCGCCGTCTACATCTCTATTTCCCTCTCTCTGTCTCCATCTTTCTCTCTTTTTAGCTCTTTCACCATCTACATCTCTCTACATCTCTCTCTATTTCCCTCTCTCTGTCTCCATCTCTTTCTCTCTATTTCTCTCTTTCTAGCTCTCTCACTGCCTCCATCTCTCCATCTCTCTCTCTCTCTCTGTGATTGATGACCGGTGATTGACTGGGCTTTGGGGCTGAGAGGGGGCAGGAATGGGGAGGTGTTCACGAGCTTAAGATTGAGTTACTGTCACTTCAGCATCAATCAGGAAAGGATGGAGGACAGAAGAGAGGTGATGAGAGAGGAAGAGTTTATGAGAGAGGAGGAGGAGAAGAGGAGATGGAGGGGAAGGAAATATTGATGGACAAAATGAATGAGTGGCAGTCAGGCGTGATAACGCTGGCATGGCGCAAAAATAAAAAATAACCCAAAGCTCTTTCACTGTTTTTATTTTCAATGCTTGCTTTTCTTACAACAGGCTCTAGGGAAAAAAATCTAATTAACCTTTGGAAACAAAAAAGAAAATCACGATTGATATATGCTGAATAATATGCAACTGCAGCAGTTATGACAGTGAATGCATACATAGTCCCTGATAGGCTAGACTTCTTTTAAAAAACTGCCACACCAAATGGCCTTATTAATGACAGAATTTTCCAGTGTTTGGATATTTCACCCCAGCCTCCCATCCAGAAGCTCATATGTGAGGGGAATTTGCACGGCACTGCTATGAAAACAAGCTCTCGGCAGGGTAGCCTGTAGAGCACTGTCCACATGCTCATTGCGAACAGCGACGTAGGCGGGTGGCGATTCGAAGCCAGCCGCGTGACCCCTTTCGCACATCTCTCCCCCTCTCTCGCTCCCCAGTGTTCCTGTCTCTCGACACCGTGCTGTTCAATAAAGCTCTAAAAAATAAAATAGAAAATATATCTATATATAAAACAATAGAGAAACACACAGGACACTATATCCATTATTGTGCAGATCATGCAAATATATACAGTGCTTCTATATTTTTTATCATTTTAACTACATTATTTATGTTAATTTGCTAATCTTGATTGAATCCCAAACGGTAATTAATTGCATGATAACTGGTGCTAATTTAGCTATAAAAAAAAAAACACCTCTCTGCATTAGACAGACTCTAAGCTTTGCAGCAAGTGCAAAATCTTGTGCATTTATTTTATGAATGAAACGGGGACATTAGTTCCCACCCCTGTTGTGCGGATCTTGTTATGTCTGAATTTATTTCAGGACGACGGGGATAATGTTATTTATACTGTTTCAAACTGTTAGCGTTGTTATTCTTGGCATATTAGTATGCTAAGCAGTGCTCAAGGCAGCAAGCTATAATTGAATTTGAGATGTGGGGGGTCCAGGAAGACCTTGGTGGTAGTGGAGGGGGGGGGGGGGGGGGGGGGGGGTGGGGGGTGTGTATTCAAAAATGAAACTCAAAGAAAGAAAGAAAGAGCTGAGGACTCTACCTCGGACACATTCATTGCGTGTGACTAACCCGAGATTTATGGACTCATATGTGCAGTGTCAATTCCTATTTTCCTGTTTCTATAAAAATCCAAAAATAACACACACTTCCCACTCGTAAACACATTTAAGAAGCAGTTGTACAATCACTTTAAATCAGGGGCGGATAGCTGTGGTGGGGGGGCGCTGTGGTGGGGGGGGGCACGTCGGTGGGGGGGCGCTGTGGTGGGGGGGGGCACGTCGGTGGGGGGGGGCACGCTGCCGCCTCACTGCAAGGGTTTGAATCCAGGCCTTTCTGTGTGGAGTTGTGCATGTTCTCCACGTGTCCGTGTGGGTTTCCTCCAGGTACTCCGGTTTCCTCCCACAGTCCAAAGACATGCAGGTTACGCTAACTGGAGACTCTAAACTGGCCGTAGGTATGAGAGTGTGAGTGAATGGTGTGTGTGCCCTGTGATGGATTGGCGACCTGTCCAGGGGGAATTACTGCATCTCACCCAGTGCATGCTGGGATTATGCTCCAGTCCCCCTGTGACCCTTACCAGGAATCAGGGGGTTAGATAATGGATGGATGGATGGCTGTGGTATAAATCATGGATGATTTATATACGTAACACACTTCCCAGTTTATTTCACAGATGCTGATTTGATTTAACTACCTTACATAACGATTATGTGGCCTGAATACCATATTTTACTCTATGTATTCTTATGTTCTAATGAATAAAATATATATAAATGTACAAGAGTAAAATATTGTTTTCTAACATGTAAAACAGGAATACAGTGAAATATCTTATAACTCCATTCATTTATTCATTAGACCATAAGAATGCATAATGAGGAGAACGGGCCGTTTGGCCCATCTAGAACATAACATGGGCAAAATATCTGGACAACACTTGGTCTGATTGCAGTTCTACATTATAAATGAACTGATACTGGTTTATAGGATCATTCAGGGACAGAAAATATTTGCAATAATCATGCTGCTTGTGTAAATACCATGTGCAAAATGCAATTGTCACTCAGTTTTCTAACTTGCCAAAATGCATCAACTGCGCTGTGGTCTTATGCCTCCTGGGGTTCAACTACATCTGAGCTGCAAATTCTATCAAGATTATCAGACAAAACCAGATCCAAGAGCGAGTCACCTCTCTCCGTTTCTCTTCCTCTTTCATTCTGAACTCAGAAGGATAGAAAAGACACTGGCTATGGGTACATGCAGCCTAATAATCCGTTAATAGGACAAAATCACGCCACTCCGATTGAAATTCCTTCATGTAAACACGTCTATCGGCGTAGAGTAAGCCGACTACCGGCAAACCGATTACATTTTCAATCCGCTTGAAGGGCCTGGATCATCCGTTAGATAATCCGTGCAATAGGTGAATATTAGCTTCTAATAGCCATGTAAACACTTAGGGCTTGATTTGCTAAGACCTATAGAGCCAGATTGAGTTGAGATAAGCATGCGCAAATTCCGCGTAGCTTAAGCTATTTGTGATTCAGACATTTGACTTATCCGCTGTTTTAAGCGTCTCTCCAGTACATATGTGCCATTACACACGCGGGGTGGAGATTTTATGAAAAGGAGGCGTGTCTCCAAGGTACGCGTATTCAGAGTTTAAACGTAATCATCTTTTTCAGCGCAACTTTGTTCGGAAAAAAAGGTGGTTTATGTCTAGCGCCGCCAATAGATGATTATGAAAAATACTGCATATTTAGCAAAATTGGATATTAGAATGAGTGCATGTTCTTTGAAAATAATATTTGTCTTATTTTCCTTTGTCTAGCCTACTTACAATTATCAAAGAGCTGTCATAAAAAGAAAAATATGTAAAAGTAGGCTATGATTGACTGTCTGATATATAATACCAGACCAATATTAGATGGATTCATTGATAGACAATGTTTGTATCATAATCGCTTTGACAAAGAGACTTTTGTAGCCTCTCTCTCCTTCCTGGCCACATCCTTCCAGCGTGTGACAGATGGTTGCAAGTAATGGGCTATTATTAAGTATATGTGACTTCTACTGGTTAAGTGGAAGACGTCGCATCTAGGCTATTATGTTACCGTAAATTACTTTATTAGAGGCTAAATTGTAAAAAAATAATATTTAAAAATCTTTTTTTTAAAGTAAATCCAACAATTTATTTGTTTACTTAGTAATATTGTGTGCAACCACTGTCCAGCGATATTTCTTTTGATGGTGTGATGGGTATATCCCAGTCATCAATAGGAGCTATGCTCATTTTATCAATGCAATGTATTAACACGTTCACTGCCTAGCCCGTCACGCAAGAGCAACTACGATGCGCAAGGGCAGGATTTTCCAAAAGGCAAATGCGATTATTAAAGGCACTGTCACTGACACGTTGAAAACGCATATCCCCACAAACATTTGTTAGTAGATACCTGGCAACCCAGGGGGCAGGTACAAGAAACAGGTAATTAGAATATCATGCCATGTACCACCCACATTTTGAGAAAAGCACCTGCACAACACAAGTGAGAATACGGCGTAAGTCAGCTCGCGTTAAATCCGTGCAGGAGAGGCACTTAAGCGCATGACTTAAGTTGGCCATCTCTAAATCCGGCCCTAAATTGTCCCCACACACAAAACCAATAACATGGCCAATGATTGGTCATGGTATTCGCTTTGCACCAATCCTTGGTTGCATTATTAGTTTTGCGTGTGGTAAAAGGTTTTGCACACGCTAAATGTCTTAGTAAATCAAGCCCTTAATCGGGTCATTCTACCGCAGTTAGTTGAAGTTGACTGTGCAAGCTTGTGCTCCACATTCATACAATACGAAAGGTGGCGGTCAAATGGTTTCTGTATTTAAACCCCTTGGTCAGAATAAGAATTACGATTATTATTATTTTCGCTAAATCAAAAGCTGAGAAAATGCCGAAAGCTGCGAAAGACAAAGCTGGACTTTTGAGGAGGTTTTTTGATCACAAATAACACTTATTGTACGTCGCTTTGGATAAAAGCATCTGCCAAATGATAAAAAATAAATAAAAAATGTAAACAGATACCCATATTACTTCCCTTGCATACAAGCAGTTACAACATAATCGTACGGCAATCGGGTTGGACAAATAATTTGATTGCAGCCTGCATGTAACCGTAGCCAGTGACTGTGTCTCAAATGGTCCACTAATTCCCTATACGGCCAATTCCTAGCAAATGGCTGACACCTGTGTTAGTCCTCAATGAAAGAACCGAGTGGACCACGTCAGACACAGCCTGTCTGATATTATATTTTAACGATCCTGAAATGTGAAATGTGTTTTTCAGTCGCAGCGTTAAATATATCAGAATAAATGCCTTAACAAACAAAAATCAACGCAGTAACAGCGGAGACAGTAAAAGTGCAGATAGACAAACGCACTTCAGTAATCTGTGCATCGCTGCACCTGTTCTAGTGCTCGGTTTGCGTATCAGAGTACCCTCGTCTTGCCCAAGGGCTCACTGTGGGACCACAGACACATTACGTTCCATTGAACTCTAATTTAACTGCACACTGTGTGGAACCTCAGGTACATTACATTCCATTGAACTCTAATTTCACTGAACACTGTGTGGAACCTCAGGTACATTACGTTCCATTGAACTCTAATTTAACTTGAACACTGTGTGGAACCTCAGGTACATTACGTTCCATTGAACTCTAATTTCACTGAACACTGTGTGGAACCTCAGGTACATTACGTTCCATTGAACTCTAATTTAACTTGAACACTGTGTGGAACCTCAGGTACATTACGTTCCATTGAACTCTAATTTAACTTGAACACTGTGTGGAACCTCAGGTACATTACGTTCCATTGAACTCTAATTTAACTTGAACACTGTGTGGAACCTCAGGTACATTACGTTCCATTGAACTCTAATTTAACTTGAACACTGCAGACAGTGCTGAGGTTAAGGGGCTGCGGGCGTACTCTGTGGCGTACAGATCCCGGCATGTATCTTTATAGATCTACGGATGGGAGAAAGCATCCTGATGTCCTGACATTAATGTGTGGAATTAGGCTCGAATGCAAATGGCCAAACGAGAAACAAGATCAGAATCTGTGTCAGTCTGTGTGTGCTTCCACTGTTCTGTCCAGAGGTCTGGAGACTGAGATACCAGCAAATATAATTGCCTTAATATTCAATTGAATTAAAATGCAATCAAAAAATATGATAAGAAAAGTCATCTCTTCCCTTCTCTCTACAGTTCCCTCCCTCCCTGCCAAATCCCCTGTTCCCATCCCCCAATTTTCCTTTCAATTTATCACACCCCTTTTTTTACGCTCACCCCTTTCATCCTTCTCTTTCATCTTTCCCCCTTTTTTACCCTCCCACCCCCTACTGTGCAGCGCTGAATATTAAAGCTATGACAGGAATACTCAGAATAAGCCCGTATCAAATCACTTGAACTTTCATATTGGCCTCCGTGCTGAATCTCATATCAGTCCTGTGTCGGCTCAGTAGCTCCCCCGCTGAGCCCATTAACTCCAAGTCACACAGAGAGACCTTATTTATACACATCGCTCTATAAAATAATAATATGAAATCTGATTTCTTTTGGATAATATTCTCTTAGCAGTAATGTTTTGCAAATTATTTTGGTGAAAACATTGTCGTATAAAGAAATGGAAAAAAACCCGCACGCTTTTCTGCATTGCGGTGTTGCGTTTATTGCGCCCTTAGGATATATGATATGAATCACTGCAGTGTAGAGACAGTGAGTACAGTAACTCCTGCACAAATCACCAGCTACTATACAAATCACTAACTGCTGCCCAAATAATCATCTACTATACAAATCACTAACTACTGCCCAAATCATCATCTACTATACAAATCACTAACTGCTGCCCAAATCATCATCTACTATACAAATCACTAACTACTGCCCAAATCATCATCTACTATACAAATCACTAACTACTGCCCAAATCATCATCTACTATACAAATCACTAACTACTGCCCAAATCATCATCTACTATACAAATCACTAACTACTGCCCAAATCATCATCTACTATACAAATCACTAACTACTGCCCAAATCATCATCTACTATACAAATCACTAACTACTGCCCAAATCATCATCTACTATACAAATCACTAACTGCTGCCCAAATCATCATCTACTATACAAATCACTAACTGCTGCCCAAATCATCATCTACTATACAAATCACTAACTATTGCCCAAATCATCATCTACTATACAAATCACTAACTACTGCCCAAATCATCATCTACTATACAAATCACTAACTACTGCCCAAATCATCATCTACTATACAAATCACTAACTACTGCCCAAATCATCATCTACTATACAAATCACTAACTACTGCCCAAATCATCATCTACTATACAAATCACTAACTACTGCCAAAATCATCATCTACTATACAAATCACTAACTGCTGCCCAAATAATCATCTATTATACAAATCACTAACTACTGCCCAAATCATCATCTACTATACAAATCACTAACTACTGCCCAAATCATCATCTACTATACAAATCACTAACTGCTGCCCAAATCATCATCTACTATACAAATCACTAACTACTGCCCAAATCATCATCTACTATACAAATCACTAACTACTGCCCAAATCATCATCTACTATACAAATCACTAACTACTGCCAAAATCATCATCTACTATACAAATCACTAACTACTGCCCAAATCATCATCTACTATACAAATCACTAACTGCTGCCCAAATCATCATCTACTATACAAATCACTAACTACTGCCCAAATCATCATCTACTATACAAATCACTAACTACTGCCCAAATCATCATCTACTATACAAATCACTAACTGCTGCCCAAATCATCATCTACTATACAAATCACTAACTGCTGCCCAAATCATCATCTACTATACAAATCACTAACTGCTGCCCAAATCATCATCTACTATACAAATCACTAACTACTGCCCAAATCATCATCTACTATACAAATCACTAACTGCTGCCCAAATCATCATCTACTATACAAATCACTAACTACTGCCCAAATCATCATCTACTATACAAATCACTAACTGCTGCCCAAATCATCATCTACTATACAAATCACTAACTGCTGCCCAAATCATCATCTACTATACAAATCACTAACTGCTGCCCAAATCATCATCTACTATACAAATCACTAACTACTGCCCAAATCATCATCTACTATACAAATCACTAACTGCTGCCCAAATCATCATCTACTATACAAATCACTAACTACTGCCCAAATCATCATCTACTATACAAATCACTAACTACTGCCCAAATCATCATCTACTATACAAATCACTAACTACTGCCCAAATCATCATCTACTATACAAATCACTAACTACTGCCCAAATCATCATCTACTATACAAATCACTAACTGCTGCCCAAATCATCATCTACTATACAAATCACTAACTACTGCCCAAATCATCATCTACTATACAAATCACTAACTGCTGCCCAAATCATCATCTACTATACAAATCACTAACTATTGCCCAAATCATCATCTACTATACAAATCACTAACTACTGCCCAAATCATCATCTACTATACAAATCACTAACTCCTGCACAAATCACCAGCTACTATACAAATCACTAACTGCTGCCCAAATCATCATCTACTATACAAATCACTAACTGCTGCCCAAATCATCATCTACTATACAAATCACTAACTACTGCCCAAATCATCATCTACTATACAAATCACTAACTACTGCACAAATCATCATCTACTATACAAATCACAATGGTAGAGAATTAGTATCTACCGTACACATCAGTAACTATCCGTGAACAAATCCGTGGGTTGTGAAGGCTTGTGTTGTTGAAAGTGTGCATGTGAACCACTGTCTCACTTCTGAACATTGCCTTGATAAATGCCCACAGTGAAAATGCATTGTATTTCTTTTTAAAGATTTTTCAACAACTAAATAGTTTTTCACTTCCATTTCTCTCCAAGAGTGGCAGTTCTTCTGTCTTGCTCAATGCCGCTGGGTGTGAGTGTGATTTACTGCCGGATTGCATGTGTTCATTAGAGGCACACCCTATGGCGCGGAGACACAAAGGGCAGCAGCTCCTCTCCCCAGCACCTGGAAGGAACAATCGACTTTCTTTTCTCAGCGATAAGAATAACCTCCAAGCTGGAGATATGGATTGTCAACTTAGCTGCGTCACAGTTAGCCAGGTACACTCACATTAAAAGATACTGGCTACAAAAGGCGGGAAGTAGAAGAAACAGAGTCCGCTCAACACTTCCCTTATTCGACAAGCTTGTTGTGAAGGCTAAGGGCGAGAACACAGCATTCTCCACCAGCAACATCAGGACATGTTCGGTTGGGGACAATTCTGCATGGTCTCGCCTGGGCTCAAACACTGCAGGGCACTGCACAGCTAAAAAGTGGCGGTGTAAAATGAACACTGATGGTGTACATTTAACATCCTAGGGTGTTTATTGAAGTCAATGGACTCATATAAACATGCTAGTCTGTTAAATGTACACCACCAATTTTTGCTGTGTGGATAAACAGGCCCCTGTATGTTCACACTGAGACATGAAAAGACTCTTTTTTTAGGGATCGTCAGATGAAAAACTGAAAAACGCAAGAGAAATTCTGGAGGAAGGCGATTTTTCACACCCCTTACGTCCAACATTGTCCTGCATAAAAGAGCCGGTGCATTGTTCCAGGGATCGGTCCCCCTGAATCCTGAGGCTCAAAGAATAGATGGAGTCACCTGTACCACTGCCAGTCATAGGATTCCACAAGGAGACATCTGTCTCACTGCCAGTCATAGGAGTCCACAATGAGGAGACATCTGTCTTACTGCCAGTCATAGGAGTCCACAAGGAGGAGTGACCTGTCCCACTGCCGGTCATAGGAGTCCACAAGGAGGAGACATCTGTCTCACTGCCAGTCATAGGATTCCACAAGGAGACATCCGTCTCACTGCCAGTCATAGGAGTCCACAAGGAGGAGACATCTGTCTCACTGCCAGTCATAGGATTCCACAAGGAGGAGACATCTGTCTTACTGCCAGTCATAGGAGTCCACAAGGAGGAGTGACCTGTCCCACTGCCGGTCATAGGAGTCCACAAGGAGGAGACATCTGTCTCACTGCCAGTCATAGGATTCCACAAGGAGACATCCGTCTCACTGCCAGTCATAGGAGTCCACAAGGAGGAGACATCTGTCTCACTGCCAGTCATAGGAGTCCACAAGGAGGAGACATCTGTCTCACTGCCAGTCATAGGAGTCCACAAGGAGGAGACATCTGTCTTACTGCCAGTCATAGGAGTCCACAAGGAGGAGTGACCTGTCCAGACTGCCGGTCATAGGAGTTCACAAGGAGGAGTGACCTGTACCACTGCTAGTCATAGGAGTCCACAAGGAGGAGACATCTGTCTCACTGCCAGTCATAGGAGTCCACAAGGAGGAGACATCTGTCCCACTGCCGGTCATAGGAGTCCACAAGGAGGAGACATCTGTCCCACTGTCGGTAGCAGTACATGCTCTCTGTCTCTTCCCTAAAGATGAGGATCTCCAACCCCAGGTGACAGTCCAGAGGTACAGACCTCCCCCTGACCCTTCCACACAACACTACAGGTACATTACCCTCTGCAGCTGAACGCATCATCCCATTAAATCTTACCCACCCACTGGCTTGTCACTGCCAGTCCCATGTTAAATTCAGCGATAGCGGCAGCCTGTATCTCACAAGAGGCTTTTATTTGGTTGTGGGTTGAATCATAAAATAGATTATGAACCACAGGCTCAACTTGTTGCGGTACCAAGATGAGAAACACTTAATTTTAAAATGTTGTGCTATTTATAGCCAATTGTCGAATAGTTCTGAAGTCCACTCAGTTATCCACTCAAGATCCAGATCAGATCCTTATCACAGCACTAAAAGCATTTCCATCATTTCCCACAAGAGCACTCAATTCCCCCAGAACATCCAGCAAGACTCACCAAACCAGCTGTCTCCAGAAGTGGCTGCTGGATGTATGACGATCCAAGCAGAGGTTTTCTCTACTGGAAATTAAAGTCTCTCTGATGTGAATGCTCTCATTCAGCAGGATAAAGTAAAAAAGTACGCTATCGAGCTCAGAACATGAGAACGTGCCCTCGGTCGCACTGGGGCACCCCCAGTGGTGGGCCAGGTACCAGCCTGAAAAAAATCAACAAGTAAAAGGTACCAGCCTCGAGTGTCTCGGTGGCATAGCCTGTAAATGTACTATCCACATGCTCATCGCAAGCTGCGACTTTGGCGGTTTGAATCCGGCCGCGCAACCTTTTGTGGCATGTCTCTCTGCACTGTGCTATCCAATAAAGCTGAAAAGATGTTCAAAAAAAGGTACCAGCCTCTGCATACACAGCCAGTCGCACATATGGACCTGAGCCCAGTGTGACTGCAGTCTCTCTCATTGCCAGGGCCACCATTTTGTTTCCACCATGTGACCTGCACGGATTTAAACTTGTATTTCAATGGTTATCCTCCAGGGGTCCCCATAGGCACTCCAACGGCACAGTCAAGAGACTAATCATACAATTGAGACGTTTATAAAAAAACTATTAGTTGATCTAATATGGCGAGAGTCAGAGAAATGAAAGTGAACATGGATGGAAGTTTAAATGCTATGAAAACATGTCTTTGAGTGAACAAATGAAGCAATATCCGCCTGGTACACTTGCATACAGACAGATTGAATATATTTTGCACAACTGGCAATTTAATAATACATTACGCAAAAAAGATAATAGACCGACATTTAAAAACTACTAAACATCACAGAAGAGACTGTTAAACAACGGACCATGATAAAAAATAATCAGTTTTCATTTGAACTTTGTACATGACATTCACCACTCCTATATAATTAAAACTTTTTGTTTTAATATACCTCAGCTGCAGGGCGGCACGGTGGTGCAGTGGTTAGCACTGTCACCTCACAGCAAGAAGGTACCGAGTTCAAATCCCGGCCGAGGGCCTTTCTGTGTGGAGTTTGCATGTTCTCTCCGTGTCCACGTGGGTTTCCGCCGGGTACTCCGGTTTCCTCCCACAGTCCAAAGACATGCAGGTTCGGCTAATTGGAGACTCAAAATTGCCCATAGGTATGAGTGTGTGAGTGAATGGTGTGTGTGCCCTGTGATGGATTGGCAGCCTGTCCAGGGTGTATTCCTGCCTCTTACCCGATGCATGCTGGGATAGGCTCCAGCACCCCCCCGTGACCCTGACCAGGAATAAGCGGGTTAATGGATAATGGATAGATGGATACCTCAGCTGCAAACTATTTTCTTACTACGAATACAAATTTTTTTACTTAACTTTTGTGTGCAAGTTAAATGTTAACTGCTTTCATTTTTAACGTGGGCATTTCCTACTGCACCTAACAAAAACTAACCTGCCACTATACAACATGTAAAAATACTGAAGCACATCCAGGATAGTAAGTAATCAAACTGAATTTAACATGTGAGTGTCGTTCGCTATCAATCATCGTCTGTGCTTAATTATTACCAATTATTTTATCAACTTAGACGGTTGAGGTGCAAATGGGATAATTGTTTGAGAACAGGCTTGAAAAGAGGCGACTGTTTCAGGCGGAGGACTGAAGCACCATGGGAGAAAACAAGGGGAAACAAACTGGTGGCCCTGCTCATTGGTACTGTTCCAACTGCTCCATTACCCCTCTGCCAGTAAACGGCGTTCCAACTGTTGGTCCGCTTTGCCAAGACACTGAATCCCTTTATATCCGTCACGCAGATATTGAAGTCAGCCCGCTCGCAGAGCACAGCCGGCACTATCCCAGCATAGCTAGGAGAAACCCACGTTCCTATCCAAGCCTAGACAGGAGTCAGTTATGTTATGATCCAAGCCTGGCCAGGAGTCATCGCAGTTATGTGACTATCCAAGCCTAGCCAGGCGAAACCCCACACATGTTCCTATCCAAGCCTGGCCAGGAGTCATCGCAGTTATGTGACTATCCAAGCCTAGCCAGGCGAAACCCCACTCATGTTCCTATCCAAGCCTGGCCAGGAGTCATCCCAGTTATGTGACTATCCAAGCCTGGCCAAGAGTCATCCCAGTTATGTGACTATCCAAGCCTGGCCAAGAGTCATCGCAGTTATGTGACTATCCAAGCCTGGGGAGAAGAAACCCCACTCACGTTCCTATTTAAGCCTGGCCAGGAGAAACCCCACTCACGTTCCTATTTAAGCCTGGCCAGGAGAAACCCCACTCATGTTCCTATCCAAGCCTGGCCAGGAGTCATCCCAGTTATGTGACTATCCAAGCCTGGCCAGAAAAAGCCGCTCCCAAGCTTGGCTCCACAGTGGATATCCTTGCCACAGATGAGAATTTAAAAAAAAACAATTTATATGCCCATTTTTACTCTTCCTCCCAATTTGGAATTTGGCTGAACTCATCACTGCCATGACGTCCATCTTTTTCGGAAGGACTCAGACAAGCACACTTCCCCTGCCCAATCATCTGCTTCCTGGGCAGCACAGTGGTGCAGTGGTTAGCACTGTCGCCTCACAGCAAGGAGGTACCCAGAATAAGCGGGTTAAATAATGGATGGATGGAAGATCTACTTCCAGCGGCCAGAATGGGAGGCTTCAGTCAGTTAAGGGTTGGCATTTCATCTCTCTAGCGATCGATGCTGGTCAATCAAGCGCTTGGGGACTACATGTCGAAGCCGTATATGAAAGCTTCTTCCGACTCCGCTCTATGCAAGCTTAGCCGTAGTCTATGGTGTGATGAACTATAGACTGTGTATGGAACCATAGACTGTGTGATGAACCATAGACTGCGTATGGAACCATAGACTGTGTGATGAATCATAGACTGCATATGGAACCATAGACTGTTTGATGAACCATAGACTGTGTGATGAACCATAGACTGTGTGATAAACCATAGACTGTGTGATGAACTATAGACTGTGTGATGAACCATAGACTGTGATGAACCATGGACTGTGTGCATGAACCATAGACCATGTTGGGTACCAAATTTATTTTCAAAAATACATTATTGTGTATGTTTCTGACAAGACTGTAGTTTCTAATGGTTTTTCTTGGAATCCATAGCGACAATACCTGCACTCGCTTTCTGCTCATCCTCCTGTGTAGGTGCATGTAGTGTGTGTGTGTGTGTGTGTGTTTGTGTACGTGTGGCGTATACATTGTATTTTGAAACAATCCAATATGCATTCATGTAATCTTGAGAAAAGTAACTGTAATCAAATTATGCATATTTGAAACGTATGGCCGTACCACACCATGACATTAGCTAGCTTGAACAAAGGACTGTTTTTTTGTCATATGATGCCCACAAAAGGAGAGAATAAGCAATAGGCAGAACGTTGTAATGACATTTTAATGGTATTCTTTAAAGGTTAACATTTTAAATATCTGAGAATGATACTGAGGAGAGCGAATGCTGCTTATATAGAAGGTTATTCCTGAGCCATTCGCTGCTCCTCATGGCCTGAGCAGAAATGACACCACAGCATTGCAGCAATACTCCACCGATTGAGCTGCAGCCGAATATCTGTCATACCAGAAAGTAATTCTGCCTTAAATTCATTCACACTTCTGTGTTGTCTGGTCCATGCGGACAGTATGACACGATTTGGGAGTCTGTCTGCGGAGAGGTCCGTGCAGAAAAACCATGTAAATCCCTGAAAAGGTGCGTGCAAACTGGCAATATAAACGCCTCTGTCTGAGTCGTGACAGGGAAGAACAGCAGTAATGGAGTCATTAGGAGGCGGCTGTGAGGCTTTACTGTAGAGAGAATAACTGAGGCTTGAGGCAGAAGGAAAGGAAAAGAACCCAGTGGAAGTGTGGGCGGAGCTCTACAGAAGCACGCCCATAAGAGCTCAAACAGGCAGGAAGTATAAACCTGGAGGGGTAGGCCTTGGGGGGTCGCTAGTCAATATTAAAAATGAGCAGAGCTCCTTGCCTGTTTCTGTCTTACTTGGCGGTCTGCAAATCTCCCCTCTCCTGTGCACACACCACCATTATCACACATGCATCCCACACCAGTGAGTTTACTGAGAGAGAGAGAGAGAGAGAGAGAGAGAGAGAGAGAGAGAGAGAGAGAGAGAGAGAGAGAGAGAGAGAGATAGACAGGGAGGGGGGAGGGGCAGACAAACTGAGGCAGAACGCAAATTGGCCAGACTGGGGGATTTACCCCTAAATGTAGGGGATTTTAAAAAAATTCATAGGGGAAGTTTTACATTAAAAATGTACAGGAGTCGATGACAGATGGGGGATTTTAAATTGAGGTATGGGGGACAAATTGTGTGAAAATTGTATGGGAGTCAATTGAAGATGGGGGGTTTTCAGAATTTTCTTTAGGGGGAATTAATTCAGGCATCTGGCAACATTGGCAGGAGGATGGGCAGAAGAAGCAGTGCCAGGCTGGACCCCCGATTGTAAGGTGATAAAGGAAAGACAGAAAGCGGAATGGGCCATTTTACAAGAGCCATGGAGCCATTTTGTTTCTTTCATTTCATTTCATTCCATCTATAACACGTGCTGGGGATTGTCATTTTGATTCCCGCCACTGAGCCACCAATGTCTTTTACACAAATAACGTGGCAAGGAGCCTGCAGGGGAAAAAAGATGAAAAGGATGGACTGACAGAGAAAGGGAAGATAATGATAATGGTAATGATAGTCACTGGTCAGGGCAAAAAAGAAGAAGACACCGCTGGAATGCAAGAAGGCGGCCGCGACGCGTCTGAGGAAGGGCTAATGAGAGAAACGCTGAAGCAGCAAACTGCCACATAGAACAGGGGACGAGCCTGGAGCAGAAATAGAGATGGAGAGTGAAAGATGAGATGAGGGAAAGAGGGAGAGAGACTTGAGTTTAATTTTAACCGTTTTAATTTTTTAACCGTTTACCGCCATAGTACTTCCTTGCACCCATGTGCATGTTGTGTGCTCAGTATTGTAATGGACCGCATCAGGAACACTGTTCCAGCTGGACTTGCCAATAATGCACAAATTAATTCAAATGAACTGATCAGAAATGGAGAGAGAGAAAGAGCAATAGAGGGCAGACAGGAAAAGGCCAGAGAGAGAGAGATGGAGGGAGGGGAAGATAGATTGGCGGAGGGGTAAAAAATAGAAAGAAAAGGTTGAAGGTGAGACCTCCTTTTTCTGGTTGACTGACCACCAGAACACCCATTTGAAATGCAATTATTTGAAGAGGATGAAAGAGCAGAGAGAGAGAGAGAGGGAGAGGCAGAGAGAGAGAGAGAGGGGCAGAGAGAGAGAGAGAGAGAGAGGCAGAGAGAGAGAGAGAGCAATATAGGAAGATGCCATTAGAGAGAAAAGGAGAAGAGAGCTTGCAGACGGAGGCAAGGTCAGTGTCTGTGCTGCGAGACAGATCATGTAACTGCTGTCTGCAGTCGTTCACTTGACAAATAGCTCTGCGCGCTGGTGAAGTACTGCTGGTTATCACACAAGCACGCGCACGCACGCACGCACGCACACATTCATACCTGTACATGCATTTTTTTCCTAAATATACTGTGTGTGCCAAAAAAAATGGAGCACCTTTAATGTTTGTAAAGAAATCTGTTCAGCTGCCACATTCTTGCATTTCATGTGAAAAATAAATACAGAGAAAAAATAGGCTTGAAGGCTAAAAGCTGCTCTCTACCTCTTTTCATATATTTGCACACACGTGTTATATTTGCACACACACACGCACGTTATATTTGCACACTGACACGTTATATTTGCACACAAACATATGTGTGCAGAAATGTTATATTTGCAGACTCATATTTGGACAAACGTTATGTTTGCACACACGTTACATTTGCATGTTATATTTGCATACACATATTATATTTGCACACACACGTTATATATGCACACAAATGTTATATTTGCACACACGCATCACATATGCATGTTATATTTGCGCACACAAACATTATATTTACACACTCACGTTATATTTGCACACGTTATATTTACATACACATGTTATATTTGCACACACACAGCCACGCAATGACACACCCCTGACACTTCCACCATTATGTGTCTCAATTAATGAAACATGTCAATTATTGAGACATTATCTCTGCTGATGGTGAAATACGATAAATATCTCCCCCAGGGGCATAGCTATTGGAGCATTTTGCCTTCACCCCATGACTGATTTCAAGGTCACATCATGGCGGTGATATGTAGTAGGCCGGAAGAGTACAAGCCAGGGTAGCTGGTGGATGAAGAAATTCACGAGCTACAGTGCATTATTCATGCACTTTTCATTTTGCAGAAAAGATACAATACTTGAATGCCAAGGTATTCTGAAGGACATGTATTCTATGTCAGTGTCTATCAGTGTCTGAACCCTTTTCACCAAACGACTAAATGTCTGTGCGTGGCACAGTGTGTGTCTGTGTGCGTTTGCGTGTGTGTGTGTGTGTGCGTGTGTGTGTGCAGTGTTAAACAGTATGACCGTTTTCCTTCCTGCGTCGCGAGCAGAGATTTACTGTGCTTAGTGAGGACACGCTCGTAGCACCCTGCTGTTTTAATCAGTCGCTGGGCCAGATGAACATTTCATAATCCCCAATTATAAACCCCCTCCTCTGCCTCGTGCTCTGTGCACAGGGTGGGGGGGGTCAAAGGCAGGGCGACAGACATGCAGATATAAAGGGCAGGGAGGGGAGAATGAAAGGAGGGATTATGCAGTCTGGGGTCAAACGACAAGAGAAAAAACATAAGAGGGGAGTAAGCTGGTGTGAGTGCTTGTGTGTGATTCACAGAACTCTGCCACTGCGCAAATCCTAAACACAATAATGTTACTGTACCTGCATTATGAGAACACTGACACTGCACCGGCATTATGAGAACACTGTCACTGCACCAGCATTATGAGACCACTGACACTGCACCGGCATTATGAGAACACTGACACTGCACCAGCATTATAAGACCACTGTCACTGCACCAGCATTATGAGAACACTGTCACTGCACCGGCATTATGAGAACACTGACACTGCACCGGCATTATGAGAACACTGTCACTGCACCAGCATTATGAGAACACTGTCACTGCACCAGCATTATGAGAACACTGTCACTGCACCGGCATTATGAGAACACTGTCACTGCACCAGCATTATGAGAACACTGTCACTGCACCGGCATTATGAGAACACTGTCACTGCACCAGCATTATGAGAACACTGTCACTGCACCAGCATTATGAGAACACTGTCACTGCACCAGCATTATGAGAACACTGTCACTGCACCAGCATTATGAGACCACTGTCACTGCACCAGCATTATGAGAACACTGACACTGCACCGGCATTATGAGAACACTGTCACTGCACCAGCATTATGAGAACACTGTCACTGCACCGGCATTATGAGAACACTGTCACTGCACCAGCATTATGAGAACACTGTCACTGCACCAGCATTATGAGAACACTGTCACTGCACCAGCATTATGAGAACACTGTCACTGCACCAGCATTATGAGAACACTGACACTGCACCAGCATTATGAGAACACTGACACTGCACCGGCATTATGAGAACACTGTCACTGCACCAGCATTATGAGAACACTGTCACTGCACCGGCATTATGAGAACACAGTCACTGCACCAGCATTATGAGAACACTGTCACTGCACCGGCATTATGAGAACACTGTCACTGCACCGGCATTATGAGAACACTGATACTGTAGTAGAATTAATGAGAACACTGATGCTCTGTACCATATTAGACATAGATACTGTAACCGAGAACACCCATACTCTGATCAGGGGACTGGGAAGGCTACTGCAAAAGTTTGATTCTTATTTTTTTGTGAATTTAGAGGAATGTTTAGGCTAATTCTCCTGCTGGATGATCCAACCATGACCCAGTTTTAGTCTCCTGGCAGAGGCAGCCAGATTTTTGTCTAAGGCTGGCTTTACATGGTGAAACTCAGTTTCACGGCAGTTACATGATGAGATTTGAAAATAGTCAAAGTCGCATACAATATAAACATTTCACATGTTTTTATTAACGTGTTGTCATTTTGTATCGTTTTACACTAAAATAGTTATTTTGCATCAATTTTTGAATTCCATTCATTTATTGTAGCATTGGAAAACCAGAAAAGGGCTATTTGTGCAACGATCCTTGTAGATTTACTACAAGATGATGACAACGTACAGTTCAAAAAATGAAGCGTGTGGGTTAACGGCTGGTTGCTCAAAAGAGAGACGAGAGGTTCACGTTACTTGTCTTTTTCTTTTGTCCCTTCTGTCCAATTATTTTTTCAACAATTTCAACATAGTTGTCCGTTAGCTCCAGGTCTACGCTCTCTTGCTCTCTCTGACAAGTTTTGACGTATTCTGCATTTTGATTGGCTGTTGCGTGAAAACCTCTTATTTAGTGCCGTAGAGTGTTTGTTTAAAACTTCTTAATTAGTGCCATATAGTGCAGATGGGTATTTTCAGGCGTCTAGCAGTTTTATATAGCCATTACCTGACTCATGAAGTTCAACAGTCCCTTGTCTCATTTCATTTGTGTGTTCTCTGACCTTCCGCATGTTGATGGATCACTCAGGGAGCTTGACATGTGTGTCACCTCATATTTATACCCCAGTGAAACAGGAAGTCCCGAAAGACTCAAATGAACTCAGAGTAAAATATGGATGGCAACATGCTTCTGTGAGATTTTGTTCAAAGAAATTTCAAGGGATTCCACTTTTTGACACACGTTTTTGTGAAAAATTAATAATTTTTTCTTTCAACAATTTTATCTCAAATAAAGGTTAGATTTCTCTGATATTTGGAGTGCAAGATCAAGCTTATGAAAAAAAAAAAAAAAAACATTTTCATTTTGTTGTGCCTCTTTTGCTCATCTTTACCAAGAGTGACATTTCCAGAGGGCACTGTATTTTCTTCCAAGCATACTAGAGAGAAGTACAGTCAAGCCGGAAAGTCTGAACACTCCTTTCACCTTCTCCACGTTTTATTACGTTACAGACGTAAACTACAATAGATTGAGTCAATTTTTTGCCTCAAACATCTACACACAATAGCCAATAATGACGAAGTGAAAACAGGTTTTTAGAAAATATGCAATTTTATTTTACAGACAAAAATAGGTTATTTAGGGGTTACATATCTGTACACACCCTTAGCCTAATACTTGGTTGCTGCACCTTTGGCAGCGATTACAGCTTCAAGGCATCTTGGGAAAGAAGCTACGAGCTTGGCACACTTGTTTCTGGACATTTTTGCCCATTCCTCTTGGCATATCCTTGCAAGCTCCGTCAGGTTGGATGGGGAGCGTCGGTACACAGC
Organism: Synaphobranchus kaupii; assembly: GCA_029718625.1. Lineage (NCBI taxonomy): Eukaryota > Metazoa > Chordata > Actinopteri > Anguilliformes > Synaphobranchidae > Synaphobranchus > Synaphobranchus kaupii. Next base: position 11,062,088 of record CM056380.1, read on the forward strand.
CATTTTCAGCTCTTTCCACAGATGTTCAATTGGATTCAGGTCTGGGCTCTGGCTGGGCCACTCAAGGACATGCACAGACTTTCTCCGAAGCCACTCCTTTGTTCTCTTGGCTGTGTGCTTCGGGTCGTTGTCATGTTGGAAGGTAAACCTTCACCCCAGTCTGAGGTCCAAAGCGCTCTGGAGCAGGTTTTCTTCAAGGATCTCAGTGTACTTAGCTGCATTAATCTTTCCCTCTATCAGGACTAGTCGCCCCGTTCCCACTGCTGAAAAACATCCCCACATCATGATGCTGCCACCGCCATGCTTCACTGTAGGGATGGTATTAGCCAGGTGATGAGCGGTGCCTGGTTTCCTCCAGACGTGACGCTTGGTATTCAGGCCAAAAAGTTCAATTTTGGTTTCATTAGACCAGAGAATCTTGATTCTCATGGTTTGAGAGTCCTCTAGGTGCCTTTTGGCAAACTCCAAGCGGGCTGTGATGTGCCTTTTACTAAGGAGGGGCTTCCGTCTGGCCACTCTACCATAAAGGCCTGATTGGTAGAGTGTTGCCTGGATGGTTGATCTTCTGAAAGGTTCTCCCATCTCCACAAGGATACGCTGGAGCTCTGTCAGAGTGACCCTCGGGTTCCTGCTCACCTCCCTGGCCGAGGCCCGTCTTCCCCGATTGCTCAGTTTGGCCGGGCGGCCAGGTCTAGGAAGATTCTTGGTGGTTCCAAACTTCTTCCATTTACAAATGATGGTGGCCACTGTGCTCTTTGGGACTTGTAAAGCTGCAGAGATTTTTCCGTACCCTTCTCCAGATTTATGCCTTGACACAATCCTGTTTCTGAGGTCTGCAGATAATTCCTTTGACCCCATAGCTTGGAGTTTGCTCTGACATGCACTGTCAACTGTGGGACCTTATATAGGCAGGTGTTGGCAATCCCCAATCATGTCCAATCAATTTAATTTATCACAGATGGACTCCAATTAAGTTGTAGAAACATCTCAAGCAGTATCAGTGGAAACAAAATGCACCTCAGCTCACTTTTGGGTGTCATATCAAAGGGTGTGCACACTTGTGTACACATGATATTTTACATTTAGATTTTTAATAAATTAGCACAAATGTCTAAAAACCTGTTTTCACTTTGTCATTATGGGCTATTTTGTGTAGAATTTTGAGACAAAAAATGAACTCAATCTATTGTAGAATACGTCTGTAACATAATAAAACGTGGAGAAGGTGAAAGGAGTGTGCAGACTTTACGGCTTGACTGTATACTAGGTTCAGAAGTATGCTTCATAGTATGGAAGAGTACAAGTATGCTTCAATTTTGTTACATCTGGAACACACTTGATGACAACATGGGACACTCTCTTTAACACTACCCTTCTATGTCCCTTATTCTGCTTATGTCTTTCTTTCCCACAGCAACATTGACTCTCTCCTTCCACCCCCCTCCCTCCCTCTCTCTCCTTCTCTCCCTACAGAAGGGTCACATAAGTAAAATGCTGTACTCTATTGATGCGGAAGGTCGAATGAAGGTTGCAGTATAACATTCCGTTTCCTTTATGCACTAACTGTAGCTGTTTACACTGTGCCTGCCTCCAGTCACGGCACTCGTAGCACGTTGTGGGTGTTGCATGCACAGGATTAAGCCGCTTCACTGTTCCTGCTGTGATGTGAAGGTGCTTTCATGTTACATTCATGTACTAACCAATTAGGACAGTGTTGTGCAGCCTCTGGAATAACCTCTTCCTGAAACTCTTTTCAAACCTCGTTTATTAACTTCTCAGACCCATCTCCTTAACCCTTTCCTGTCTCAGTACAGTCAATGCAGTAAGAGTCTAGTTGTACAGTAGTTGTCTCAAAGTTGTGTTCATATTTTCAGAGTAGCATGTGTATAATCTGTAATCTCTAATTTACCCCTCCTCACCTGCCATTCATCCCTCATTCCTAACATGCCCACCCTTCACGCCTGCTACCCCAAATCTTACACTCTCTTCCCCACTCACCCAACTCTTCACTCGTTCCTCATCCCATACTCTAACCCCCCTTTCCTTATCACCCCTGGCCTGGATCCGCCCCCCAATAAAACCTCCACTCACTTCTGTCTTTCCCCACATCCCATCTTCCGTACGGCTTTCTTTCTTCACCTCCATCTTCTCAATCACTATTTCTTCATCACTCACGACCCCCTCCTGCCCCGCCTGTCCCTGTACCTCCCTGCAGGTTAACGGGAAGGAGCTGTCCCGCCTCTCCCAGGAGCAGGCGCTGGAGGCCCTGCGCTCGTCCCGGGACCCCCTCCTCACCCAGGTCCTCCGTAAGGGCCCGAGGAAGAAAGCGGGGACAGGGGGGCCCGGGGGAGTGGCGGTCGCCGCGTTGACGGCGGGAACGGGGGCCGGCGGCTGCGTGGACAGCGGGACCCAGACGGACATCAGCTTCCAGCACATTCTAACCCTGGGCAAGCTGCCCCAACCCCGCGGGGCCCCGCCCCCTCCGCCCTCCTCCCCACCGTTGCCGCCCATCCTGGAACCGTACGTACTGAATGAGCTGTGAGTACCCTGGCCTACCCCCCCGCCCCCTTCCTCCACAAACTACAACTTTCTGTGCCTTCATCCACTCTGACAAGTTCTTCCAATAAGAGCTTCTGACGCTCAGAAACTTAGTGAGCTTCATGATTCTAAAAGCGTTCCCAGTGACTCTAATTTATGAGAGTTCGGGTTAACTTCCCACAGGGAGACTCGGCTCATGGACCTGTATCTCCAGTTGTAAAACTGTCTGAAAATGGTAAAACTTGGCTTTATCGTTTTTGATCACGCAAATTATTTTAATTAGTTATTACTTAGTCGCAAATTATGCAAATTTGTTTGATGCATTGGAATGTGCACGACGCTCCTGAAATAATATGTGGGAAGAATGGCAGCAATGTAGCATTACTGTGGGGTGGACTGAATGTGCTTGTGACGTCTGCTCAATCCTCTCTCCCAGTCCCCCAATAGACCATGAGTACTACGACCCCAACGACTACTTTGACATCTCCCAGCACGAGGTCGACAGGCAAGATGAGATGGAGTATGAGGTCAGGCTCTCTCTCACATTCCCATCTGAAGAGCAGTTAAGATGGCCGCTCCTTCTATCAGGAGTCTCACCTCCGATCGGAGAGGGCAGAGATTTTAGCTTAGTCATTCTCCTCAGACTGTTCAGCTCTCTAGCTTTTGAACATCTGATGTTGTGTCTAAGCACCTTCTGAGAACATCACAGCCTTCCTTCGTGTTAAACTGCTCTCCATCTCCCTTTCTCTCTCTCTTCTCTCTCTCTCTCTTCTCCTTCTCTCACTCTCACAGTAGGTCTGTTTCTGTCTATCCGTCTCCCACTCGGTCACACTCACACTCTGTCTCTCTCTCCGTCTGTCCCTCTCCCTCTCTCCGTTCCACTCAACTGACGAAATCAACGTCTGTATTGCCAAAGCACAGCATAACATCACCGATGTAGCAACTTATAAAGTGATATTTATATGTGTGTACAAGTACATGTATATTTATATAAAGTATCTCCCCACCAGGAGGTGGAGTTGTACAAGCCCCACCAGCAGGACAAGCTGGGCTTGACGGTCTGCTATCGCACAGACGACGAAGAGGACCTCGGCATATATGTGGGAGAGGTGAGGGAGGGGGTGGACATGTTGCTGTGGGACTGTATCTGTGTTCTTAGAGTGGCACCAACCCAGGACAAAACAGGTAGGTAGCAAGTTATATGTTGATCATTGACATGCGCAGGTAGGCACCACTTAGCTTTGTAGCTACTGTGTAGGAGTGCTTGCCACAACTAAACCCAGCTACAAACCTAGCGAGCCAGCAGCGACTCCTACTCTCATTCCATACGGTGGATGTGGCATAGAAAAGGGTGCATGTACGATTCCAAGTAAGACCGTGGGTTTTGGCCACCGGTAGCTCCGTTAGGTTGCTGACCTCTGCATTACACAAACTTGCCCTGATTGGCTCATCTGTATGAATCCTTCTGATTGGTCCCACTGTCTGAATGCCCCTGATTGGTTCCTCTGCCTGAACCCCCGATTACCTCCTTTGTCTGAACCCCCCTGATTGGCTCATCTGTATGAACCCTTCTTATTGGTCTTGCTGTCTGAATGCCCCTGATTAGCTCCATTGTCTGAACCCCCCTGATTGGCTCCTTTCTGAACCCCCGATTGGCTCCTCTGTCTGAAATCCTCTGATTGGCTCATCTGTATGAACCCTTCTGATTGGTCCAACTGTCTGAATGCCCCTGATTGGTTCCTCTGCCCGAACCCCCCCTGATTGGCTGCTCTGTCTGAAGCCCCCTGATTGGCTTCTCTTTCTGTAGTCTCCACAGCACATGTGGACATGCATCTGTGTTCTAATGAGCTTCTTTGCACAGGGTCTGTGGTATTTGCACTTACCCCGGCTTTCCTCTCTCCCCCAGGTCAACCCCAACAGCATAGCAGCTAAAGACGGCCGTATTCGAGAGGGGGACAGAATATTGCAGGTCATTATTGGGATTTGGAATATTTCTGGGTTTTAATGGGATTTGCCACAGGCAGCTTTCTGCAAGAAAATGATCCAAAACACACCTCAAAATCAACCAAGAAATGGTTAACTGACCACAAAATGACTGCGTTGAAATAGTCATCTCAGTCTCCAGACTTGAACGCAATTGAAAATTTGTCGTTTTATTTGAAGAGGGAAGTCCACAAGCACAAACCCTCCCACCCCATCACACTATGGAAGATGACTCCGTAGCATCCTTGAAAACTGGGGTGCCAATAATCAATTTATTTTTAGGGAATAAAATTATTGCTTGTTAAAAAATCTGTGGTGTGGAAAATGGTTCCCACAGCTCTTTGAGTAAGAGAGTGCAGCAGAGCTGTGCTGGTGGAAGACTGCGGAGTCCAAACGGGAGACATTTTTATTTTCATAAATACTTTAATAAATACACCGTATACGATTGGCTTGTTTGCTCCCATCTTTTCAGGCCCCAATCCTGCGATGTTCTCATTTAATATTTCACAAGCTTGGTTAAATGAAATGCAGACGAATAAAATGGCTGGAGCGCTGTGTGAACATGCTTACTGTACAAGTGCAAATACTTACACGTGACCCCCATTTTGATTAGATCCTCTGAGATCAGAATTGAGAAAACTGAATCAAAACTGACCAGAAATTACAGCGCTGGAATTCTCGCACATCAATCAAAATGACGACATTGATATCCTACCTCTAGGACTAGGCCTGCATAGGGAACAGGCTCCCACCTTCTCCCCTCATTCTTTCTCTCTCTCTCGTACATTTATTCCCCTCCCTTTCTCTCCCTCTCTCCTCCCTCCCTCTCTCTCAGATTAACGGGGTGGATATACAGAACCGAGAAGAGGCCGTGGCCATCCTGACCCGTGAGGACAGCACCAACATCTCACTGCTCCTGGCCCGGCCCGATATAGAGGTGAGGGCAGATATAGAGGTTCAGTACAGCAGGTGGGGGGTATATGTTTTCTATCATGGATAGCTACATAGCCAGTTACTCCATTTGCTTCAAAACTTCAGCTGCACCGTCGTAGCAAAACTGTAGCAATCAATGAATTCATTAAATTCATTAAATTGAGCACCTATGAAACTTGCTAAATTGAATAAATATGGCCCATATTCACACCAAACTGCTTAGATAGCTGAGTTTCTGAAACTGCAGGTGGGCTCACCACTGCTGCTCGTCCAGAACTGTTGCATTACGCTGCTGCAATTGGATGAGCCACCATGTTCATTGTTTAAAGTGAAATTAATCGACTTTTTATAATGGGGTGTAATGGGTTTTGCCATATGTTTCTCATGTGATTTAAACTTTTTACTGCAATCAATGAGAAACAAATGATAAAAAATAGCAATATGTTGCAGTATCGAATCACAATACTTAGTGCATCGCAAAAACACATATAATTGCAATAGTATCGTACCGTGAGCCAAGTTTTGGGATAATATCATTTTGTGAGGTCCCTGGTGATTCCCACCCCTACTGAAATAAAGAATTAAATTATAAACATGTACACCCATTTTCTCTCATTTCCAGGAACAAAAGAACCCGGTGATTACAGCTTTAATTTTTAGAATCTTAGTCAAGAGTTACTCCTTTGCTCCTGTTGATCGCTAGGAAACAATCCTAGTTGCCAAGACAACAATGTGATAAAAATGAATGGTTCAGCTGACCACAGGGGAGACTTATTTTTTAAGAGATTTCTCAGTTTAGCGCTAATGCCTCCCGCCTATGGAAAACTGGCGGAAACGGTGCCAACAAGCAAAATGTGCCAGTGCTGATTCCTAGATCACCGCTGTCTAGAAATGGGAAGGATCAGGGAGGCATACAGGAGACATAGATGTGGGGGTGAGGGAGGTATAGAGGAGGCGTAGATGGGGGGGTGAGGGAGGTATAGAGGAGGGAGTAGATTGGGGGATGAGGGAGGTATAGAGATGTAGATGGGGGAGGTATAGAGAAGGGAGTAGATGGGGAGGGTCAGGGAGGTATAGAGGTGGTGTAGATGGGGTGGTGAGGGAGGTATAGATGGGGAGGGTCAGGGAGGTATAGAGGAGGTGTAGATGGGGGGGGTATAGAGGAGGTGTAGATGGGAGGTGAGGGAGGTATAGAGAAGGGAGTAGATGGGGGGGTGAGGGAGGTATAGAGGAGGGAGTAGATGGGGGGGTGAGGGAGGTATAGAGGAGGGAGTAGATGGGGGGGTGAGGGAGGTATAGAGGAGGGAGTAGATGGGGGGGTGAGGGAGGTATAGAGGAGGGAGTAGATGGGGGGGTGAGGGAGGTATAGAGGAGGGAGTAGATGGGGGGGTGAGGGAGGTATAGAGGAGGGAGTAGATGGGGAGGGTGAGGGAGGTATAGAGAAGGGAGTAGATGGGGGGGTGAGGGAGGTATAGAGGAGGGAGTAGATGGGGGGGTGAGGGAGGTATAGAGGAGGGAGTAGATGGGGGGGTGAGGGAGGTATAGAGGAGGGAGTAGATGGGGGGGTGAGGGAGGTATAGAGGAGGGAGTAGATGGGGGGGTGAGGGAGGTATAGAGGAGGGAGTAGATGGGGGGGTGAGGGAGGTATAGAGGAGGGAGTAGATGGGGGGGTGAGGGAGGTATAGAGGAGGGAGTAGATGGGGAGGGTCAGGGAGGTATAGAGGTGGTGTAGATGGGGTGGTGAGGGAGGTATAGATGTGGGGGTGAGGGAGGTATAGAGGAGGTGTAGATGGGGGGGTGAGGGAGGTATAGAGAAGGGAGTAGATGAGGGGGTGAGGGAGGTATAGAGGAGGGAGTAGATGGGGGGGTGAGGGAGGTATAGAGGAGGGAGTAGATGGGGGGGTGAGGGAGGTATAGAGGAGGGAGTAGATGGGGTGGTGAGGGAGGTATAGATGGGGGGGTGAGGGAGGCATAGAGGAGGTGTGGAGAGAAAGAGAGAGGGACAGAGGGAGGGAGAGAGATAGGGAGAGGCTTGCCCATGTGCCCACTCCTTTGTTTCCCTCAAGGTCAGTGAGGGTGGGGTGGGTGGTGGGGAAGTGAGGAAGTGAGGGTGGGGTGGGTGGTGGGGAAGTGAGGGTGGGGTGGGTGGTGGGGAAGTGAGGGTGGGGAGGGTGGTGGGGAAGTGGGGTGGGGTGGGTGGTGGGGAAGTGAGGGTGGGGTGGGTGGTGGGGAAGTGAGGGTGGGGAGGGTGGTGAGGAAGTGAGGGTGGGGTGGGTGGTGGGGAAGTGAGGGTGGGGTGGGTGGTGGGGAAGTGAGGGTGGGGGGGTGGTGGGGAAGTGAGGGTGGGGTGGGTGGTGGGGAAGTGAGGGTGGGGTGGGTGGTGGGGAAGTGAGGGTGGGGAGGGTGGTGGGGAAGTGAGGGTGGGGTGGGTGGTGGGGAAGTGAGGGTGGTGGGGAAGTGAGGGTGGGGTGGGTGGTGGGGAAGTGAGGGTGGGGTGGGTGGTGGGGAAGTGAGGGTGGGGTGGGTGGTGGGGAAGTGAGGAAGTGAGGGTGGGGTGGGTGGTGGGGAAGTGAGGAAGTGAGGGTGGGTGGTGGGGAAGTGAGGAAGTGAGGGTGGGGTGGGTGGTGGGGAAGTGGGGTGGGGTGGGTGGTGGGGAAGTGAGGAAGTGAGGGTGGGGTGGGTGGTGGGGAAGTTGGGTGGGTGGTGGGGAAGTGCAGTGTTCACATGCACACAGTGTGACAGACGCATGCTTTCATTGTCACGATTGTCATGTGTGGATAATGTTAGCTCTGGAGACAGTAGCACTGACAGCACCCCCCCTCCACCCACCCACCCACCCATCCACGCACGCACGCACACACACACAAATAAACACAATCTGCTGGTAGATAGGATTATCCAGCACACCAGCAGCACGGCCAGCTCTAGTCCTGATGTATGCAGATACAGCAGCTGTACAAGGAGGTGCAGACAGACCTACCCACACATGGACCACTGTTGCCATAACGACATGCCGTAGAATGCTAACCGTGTTAATGCAGTGTGCCCTGAAGGGAGGTCTGGTGGGAACAGAGCAGGAGAATGGGAATATACCTTACACACCCACCCTAAACACATACGCTAGCACGCACACTCTCACACACGTACCCACACACAAACACGCACACACATGGACGCACGCATGCACGCACGCACGCGCACACACACACACACACACACGGTTGTCTCCTGGGAACAGCAAAGATGAGCAGAGAGTAGCATGAAAGAAGGTATGAGACAAATAGACAAAAAAGGCAGAACAAGGAGAGAAAAAGAGAGGGAGAGAAAGAGGAAGAGAGAGGGAAAGAAAGAGGAAGAGAGAGGGAGGGGATAAAAGGAGAAATTGTGAGAGAACAGATCGGGGGCTGAGAAAGGGGAGAGCTTTATGAATGGAAATGAGCTGAAGACGATGATCACTGTTCTTCTGTGCAGGAAGAGTAACTACACATTTTTATTATAAGGAGAGGGTGTAGACCATGTTCCTTATGCATTTCTATTATAAGGAGAGGGTGTAGACTGTGTTCCTTATGCATTTCTATTATAAGGAGAGGGTGTAGACCGTGTTCCTTATGCATTTCTATTATAAGGAGAGGGTGTAGACCGTGTTCCTTATGCATTTCTATTATAAGGAGAGGGTGTAGACCGTGTTCCTTATGCATTTCTATTATAAGGAGAGGGTGTAGACCGTGTTCCTTATGCATTTCTATTATAAGGAGAGGGTGTAGACCGTGTTCCTTATGCATTTCTATTATAAGGAGAGGGTGTAGACCGTGTTCCTTATGCATTTCTATTATAAGGAGAGGGTGTAGACTGTGTTCCTTATGCATTTTTATTATAAGGAGAGGGTGTAGACCGTGTTCCTTATGCATTTCTATTATAAGGAGAGGGTGTAGACCGTGTTCCTTATGCATTTTTATTATAAGGAGAGGGTGTAGACCGTGTTCCTTATGCATTTCTATTATAAGGAGAGGGTGTAGACCGTGTTCCTTATGCATTTTTATTATAAGGAGAGGGTGCAGATCGCTGACATCACTAAACCATCTTAATGGAGAAAAGAAATTCACACGTTGTCGATTGAATTCAGGCCTTAGTTAGTAGAATTGATATTTATTTGGACTGATTAAATTGGTGATGAGAATTAATTTGTTGAGTTTGGAGACAAACGTAAAGTATGAAATTCCACACCGAGTCGCAGCTTGCTGAGCTATGTTTCAGAGGAGATGCACCAGTTCTGACATTCAGCCATTTTTTGAAGAACTTGGAGGCTTGTGCTCAAGGCTAGTCTAGGCCCATGTGTGTAGCCTACGTCAGTATTAACTATGCCTGTGTGTGTGTATGTGTGTGTGTGTGGCCTATGTCAGTAATAACTATATCTGTGCGTGTGTGTAGGCTACATCAGTAGTAACTATGCCTGTGTGTGTGTGGCCTATGTCAGTAATAACTATTTCTGTGCGTGTGTGTAGCCTACATCAGTAGTAACTATGCCTGTGTGTGTGTGTGGCCTATGTCAGTAATAACTATATCTGTGCGTGTGTGTAGCCTACATCAGTAGTAACTATGCCTGTGTGTGTGTGTGTGTGTGTGTGTGTGTGTGGCCTATGTCAGTAATAACTATATCTGTGCGTGTGTGTAGCCTACATCAGTAGTAACTATGCCTGTGTGTGTGTGTGGCCTATGTCAGTAATAACTATATCTGTGCGTGTGTGTAGCCTACATCAGTAGTAACTATGCCTGTGTGTGTGTGTGTGTGTGTGTGTGGCCTATGTCAGTAATAACTATATCTGTGCGTGTGTGTAGTCTACATCAGTATTTATTAACTATGCCTGTGTGTGTGCGTGCGTGTTTGTGTAGCATAGGTCAGCAGTAACTGTGTGTGTTTGTGAAGCATAGGTCAGCAGTAACTGTGTGTGTGTGTGTGTGTGTTTGTCTTGTATCAAATTAAGCTGGGGCCCCTCGCAGCGGTTGGTTGTCTTGCCCATTTCAGTCTGCCTTTCGTTTCTATTGAGGCCTTGTACATTAGCCTTTGGTTAGCACAGTTAACATTCCCTCACGCTGAGGCCTCATTTCTAAAAAACGTACTTGGACGTCATCTTTAACTTTCACGTGAGCGCATTTCTTTAAATGGACGTAAGCATTATTTATAAAATTGACCGGGCTTGTTTACTTACGTCTATAAATGCCAAATAGACTTCAAATTCAACGCATGTGAATGCACTCTGTAATTGCGCCCTGGGGCTAACTGGTCCCATACGTACATTTAATAAAAAGTTTATTTTTCAACACCAATAAGCGTTCATGTGCGGCTCTCAAGCCTGCAATACGTGGGCATAACCAGCAGGTAATGTGCGTACGTCAAGTGAAGACCTGACGTGGAGCTACGACTGTTTCCACGGTCAAATTGAGTCACGTTGAAATTTTATGAATCGCTACTTTGTCGTGCTTTTCTACGTACGCCACACGTAAGATCAAATTTGATTTATAAATGAGGCCCCAGGAGTGATATTGCATGTTCACTCACTGGTCTGAGAATGGCGGTAGCCAGGCCTGGCCCTATTGCTTATATTAATCAGACAAATACATTTATGCTTCTGCCGTATTACAAGTCTCTCTAGATAAGAGCATAGTGTAATGACCAAGTTGTGGAACAGCTGAACTGCTGTAAGGATGAGCCAGCCCCTGATTGATCGAGCGTGGAGTAACCTTTCACCCAGACAGCTCCATGGAAACCTGCCGTAAAAATGTCCTCCTGAATCACGCACCTGAGAGACCAGCGGGCTGGGGCTGTACGCTCGATAATTCTCCTCGACTCAATGTCGCCATCTAGTGTTAGAGACATGGAATGTCAGTTACTGCTGGCCTGGTTTTCAAAGCGCAGTAATTTAGGGCCTGAATTACTAAGACCTTTTGCGCTGGGGTGGGGAGCCTCATCCGCAAAGGGCCGGTGTGGGTGCAGGTTTTTGTTTTAGCCCGGTGTCTTAATGCAGGTGTTTGTAGTGCTGGGCTAAAACAAAAACCCGCACCCACACCGGCCCTTTGCGGATGAAGTTCCCCACCCCCTGCCCTAGTGGGTGCAAAGCCTTTTTGCACATGCAAAACCAAAAACATGACCAATGATTGGTGCAAAACAAATACTATGGCCAATCATTGGTCATGTTATTGGTTTTGCGTGTTAAATGGTTTTTGGTAAATCAGGCCCTTAGTGTACAAGGAAATACCGCACGCTTTAAAGCAAATAAATAAAAGTAAATGTCTCAAAAACATTTACAAAAGTTAAGCATTTTTAAATCTGTTCATAGAATATATATTTTAGGGAGACTGTATGGCGCCGTTCATCGGGTTGTACACCAAATGAAGCCAGGGGTTTGATTCCCCACCAAATCATTTTCTGTACTGTCATCCCGTCAATCTGTAAGCCTCTGTCTAAATAAAGTAAAAAATTATTGTTTGAAAACCTACATGCCCATGTTCCATCTGTTATTCTTTTAGTAGTGCGAAACAACCATTAAATAAATGTCTTAAAAATGGTTTTAATCCTTAGGTATTCGTTGTGAAAGTGTGTACTGGTTGGTAAGACAAGTTGGTAATGAAATTTTTTTTTTTTTTTTTAAACTTAAGTACTCTTTTAATTTCAATTTTAATTTTCAAATTTTAATTTCAATTTAAGTACTGAAATACATTGGGGGAGGGGTAGGGGGTAGGGTTTGTGGGTATGTTTGATTGGGGGAGGGGTCTGTGGGTGTCTGTTTGGGGGAGGGGTCTGTGGGTGATTGGGGGAGGGGTTTGGTCATGAGGACCATCGTTCTTTGGTCAAGCACATCAATACACCCCTTCTATACCTCCCTCGCCCCCCCCTTCTACACCTCTATGCCTCCCTGACCCTCCCCATATTAAGGTTTTGTGTTGCTCTGTTGATAAGGTTTCCTTAAAAACAGAGGTCATTTTCAGCATTATTAGTTGGTTGCTTCTTCTGGGTCAAACAAGGTAAATAAAATACCTCCTGCTTCTCCACCCTTTACAGAATGAGAACCAGCTGGACCCTGATGAGCTAGATCTGGAGCTGCAGGTGGGCCTGGGGCTCGGAGCTCTGGACAACGCTTCCAACCTGCCCAGCAGCCCGCACCCACAGAGGGGCGTGGGGCAGGGCGGGGCCACAGAGAGGCGGGGCCGGGCCGCGTGCAGAGAGCCGCCATCCCTCCGGCAAACGGTGCTCAGTAACAGCCAGGAGCTGGACAGCGGCGTGGGTCGCACGGACGAGAGCACCCGAAACGAGGAGTCCTCGGAACACGACCTCCTGGGAGACGACCAGACCAGCGCCTCCAACACCCCGGGGAGCATGCGCAAGTTCCGTCCCAGCCGGGGGGACACCCCTCCCCTGCTGCACTCCCACGACTTCCACTTCAGCTCCGACTCCCTTCTGGGCGTGGACTGTGGGGGCGGAGGGGGGGGGCTGGGGGAAAGGTACATCCCGGACCCTGTGGTGATGATGATGCCAGGACTGACCGAGGAAGAGTGCGAGAGGTACCGGGAGCTGCTTGAGATCAAGTGCTACTACGAGAAGAACGGGAACGTGCTGCTGACCCTGGGGGCGGAGCGGGACAGCAGGGGGCGGGGAGGCGGGCGGGTCCCCCTGGACATGAACCGAAACGAGAGCCTGATGCAGCACGAGATGGCGCTGCTGGAGGAGGAGCTGCGGCACCTGGAGTTCAAGTGCCGCAACATCCTGCGGGCGCAGAAGATGCAGCAGCTGCGCGAGCGCTGCATGAAGGCCTGGCCGCTGGAGGAGGAGGCGGGGCGGGCGGGGCCGGTCGAGGACCCCTCCCACCACGAGCTGTCGGACATCACGGAGCTCCCCGAGAGAGAGCGTTCGGACAAGGACAGCACCAGCGCCTACAACACGGGGGGCGAGAGCTGCCGGAGCACCCCCCTGGTGAGCGAACAGTTCCCCCCCAGCTCCACGCACGGGGAGGACTCCAGCGCCTCAGCCACCCTGCGGCCCCGCACCCCCAGTCGGCACCGGGACAGGAGCCAGGCCAACCCCACCCGCTCCTACTCCCCGAACACCAGCCGCAAATGCGAGGAGGGCGCCGGGCGCACCAGCCCGGCAACCAAGTTCCGGTCCCTATCCCGGGACGGGGCGGCCAGGAGGGGGTCGGAGGGGGCCATGAAGAGGAGTCCCAAAAGTGGTGGGACGCTGGACAGGGGGGGAGGGCGCAGCGCGGAGACGAGCCCCTATTTCTCCCGCCGTCACCGCTTGGCCAAGCTGCCGGAGCGCTACCAGAGCTGCATGCAGCTGAGGTCCGCCTCCACCTCAGAGAGCCCCGCCCCCATCTCAGAGGGCCCCGCCCCCACAGACTGTGCTGAGGAGAGAGGAGGTGGAGCCGGGGGAGAGACCAACGGCGACGTGAGCCCCATGAGTATAGCTAGCTCCCTCAACCCTGCCGGGAGCCAAAGGCCGGACCCCCCTCCAGGGCCCCTCCTGCCGCCCCCCTCCCCACGGATGGAGTGGAAGGTGAAGGTGCGTAGCGACGGCTCGCGCTACGTAGCCAAGCGCCCCGTGAGGGACCGCCTGCTGAAGGCGCGGGCCATGAAGATCCGCGAGGAGCGCAGCGGCATGACGACGGATGACGACGCCGTCAGCGAGATGAAGATGGGCCGCTACTGGAGCAAGGAGGAGCGCAAGCAGCAGCTGATGCGCGCCCGCGAGTACCGCCGCCGCCGAGAGTTCATGATGCAGAGCCGCCTGGACTGCCTGCGGGAGCAGCAGGGCGCCAACAGCGACGGGAAAGGCGGCCAGCAGGGGGCGCCGCAGGAAACCAGCATCCTGGAGCTCAGCCAGCGCAAGAGCATGAAGAAGAGGAGCCGCCGTATCCTGGACAACTGGATCACCATCCAGGAGCTGCTAGCCCACGGCACCCGTTCCCCGGACGGGAAGAAGGTCTACAACCCCCTTCTGTCAGTCACAACTGTCTGAGGAGCGGAGGGGAGGGGGTAGCAAGAAAGAGAGAGGGGTGAAATAAACTTAAAATAGGTGAAAAGGGGGGAGGGTTGGAAGCGACTTGTCATCAGATCAGAGGATAAGGTGGGAGGCAGGGGAGAGAGAGAGAGGGAGTCTGTCACCCGCTGCGATACCTCATTACTGTCAGAGAGAGACAGCGTACCCCACACTGCGACCTGCCAATACTGCCACAGAAAGACCTGACAGAAATCAGGGCTTTTCTTAACAATCAAAAAACTCAGATAGCGGGAACATAATTAACTAAAATGAACTAAATGACAAATTAAATTATCTCTCCCAACTGGACAAAAATAAGAGGAGCAGAAATGACTGGGACATGAACCGAGGCGGAACCCAACAAAAATCTTTAGATTTCACCACCTTTCCGAGAAACCTTTGGTTTGTGAAGCAGAGGACCTGTGCGTTTGGATGTGTGAGAAAGGAATGGAGTGGGGCCCTGTACAGCGCTTGAACCAAAACATTTTCAGATAACAGGCTCACCGTGATAACCTGACAACAAATTACGTCCCAGGAGGACGAATTTGATTTTGAAAGTGCCAAGAATTGTGTCTGGAAGCATGTTAGAGGCAAACGAGCTGAATGGAGGAGACTTCCTGCCTCAGCACTGCTCTGCGGCTGCTGATGCTACAGTGAATTTAACATTCTGGGGCGCTCTGCAAAGTGGGGGTTCTTATCGCAAGCTAATGAGCACAGCCCCGAGACCCGCACCGCCCGTGGGACGCAAGCCGAAGCCTAAATCCGATCAGGGGTGCGCAGTGTGGGAAGGGGGTCACATGTTCCTCCCACACTGCTGAGGAATAATTCAGTGCGTTATGGATTTTTTATTCTGCGATCAGGATGAAAGGTGAGGGAGGCCTTGAGTGAGGTCACGGCACGGCCGGGCCGCGGGAATACAGATCAGGCAGCTAAGCGCTAAGCCAGGATTTCACAGCCAGTTCTCTGTGCTCGGGGACTCTATAGAGACATTAAACCCACACATAGCCCTCCCCAAGAAACTACACAGCCACACAGCCCAACAAACTGTTCAGTGCGTGTCCTCGCACAAGAGTCAACTCAACGAAGGGATGCGCTGCACTACGTCCAAACGTACTGCTGGCCGCTTTATAAAAACGGGCGGATGTTTCTAGGGCACTGGGGACTTGCCCTGGAGACACCTGAAGACTTGACCTGGAGTCATACAGAGCAGCAGAGACGGACGGACAGAATGTGAAGCAGTATAACTAAAAGTGAAAAAGGCACAGGGCCAGAGCTGTGAGGACATTGTTGTACACCACAGAACAACTGACATATCAGACCGACTGACATACTGCTGGTGATGGGGGAGGGGGGGGGGGGGGTACTCAAAACTGCCAGGGCAAACATTGGCATCCAGGTTTTTACAAACAGATGCACAAAGCCTGGCTCTGTCTCTGCACTGCCAATATGCAGCACAGAACACTAAACCGAAAACAAAGAATCATTCAGTGGGTTACTGTGCCTTGCTGTTGTGTTTAAGTGTGCTTACCTTTGGTACTCTTGGCTGAAACTTTCAAGAAGCAGAGAGCTCTTCCGAGTGGTTGGGCACACCAGCACTCTTACTGCCGCAAGCGCAGGCTTGAGGCTCGCGCCCATTTACATTTTTGATCCGATTTTGTGAATCTACTTGTGTGATTAATCGAATGAACACATTTCGAAGAACCGTAAGTGGGTTTACTTAAACGCATAATCGTGACCCCCGCACATTCAACAAACAGGAAATTGAATTGACTACTTTATTTGAAAGACTGACGGCCCTAGACAGGAGGGAAAAAAAGGACATTCCCTCTGAAGCACACTGCATGGACAAAAAGAAGGACGGCTCAACCCCCAAGCTCTACCCAAATAAGAGGGTGCGTTTAGGGTATAGAGCATGGATATTCAAGTCCGGTCCTGGTTTTCTTTCTCCCAGGTAATTAACTGAGCAATTAGTGCTACTGATTGGCCAGACTGCCTTCACACCTGACTCCCAGGTAAAGGGAGGGTGTAAAACCAGCAGTTCTCCGCCCTCGAGCACCGTGATTTGAATAACAGGGGCATAGAGTAACAGAGGTGCAACACAGCAATGCAAATGCTCATTATATACACACTCAATATCAGATGAAAGCACACGGTTGTCTAGCACACAACATTCACGCCCTTACAAACACACAGTGGCACATGGGAGAGCAGAATCCCCCGACACAATGGAAGCTTGTGATCAAATGCTAACGGGGACGCTTTGTAAACTCAACTCAACTCGACTGCACCCCCTTGAGGAGACGGATGGTATTTTATCATGGTATATATCAATTTTGCTTCATGTGTAAGTACGTAGGGTGAAACATTTGCCTCAAGACTGCCAAAACTGATACCTGAAAGAACTTGGGGGGTTTTTATTGTACATTTTTTGCATGCCATTGACATCTAGAATTGTGCAAACCTTTTAAAAAATTGAAAAAATACTCCAGGAAAAATTATTGTAGCTGTGTCATGTCTAGAACTGTAGATTTTTACTTGTGTAAGTCATGTATGCCTAGTAGTTTTTTTCCCTTCTAATTTTTAGACTTGAAAAAGCTACGTGCTGTAAAGTGCGCATCTGTTTCGTTCAGTGTATTGTAGATGAAAGCAGTTGTTCTGGTTCCATGAAATGTTCTGAATTAAAAACTTTTATATTAAAAATGTTGCTGAATATAATATAAGCTGCGTGTGAATGCTCTGCGTGTCTTGTCCATCTTCTCAACAGAACCTTAACAGAACCAGGACCATAGCCAGAAGTTGCTTTGGAGCGGTATATGGCAACAAGCGAACTATTCCCCTACACACGTCACTGGCTTATACTGTAGATCAATCCATACATGAGGACAGCCTTATAAAACAAAGTCAAGCAACATATTTTGTTACAGCTGGTGTCTAAATCACAATGATACGTTTTTACAGGTATTTTACCACCTTCGATTAGCATATGTTTCCATCAGGTACATTAACCCTTTAAGATGTAAGGTCACAAATATGAGATTAGTTTAGTTTATTTGGTTTATTTGTCAGGGACAATGTGCAAAAAAGAACATTGATCTCAGAGAGAAAAGATGCTTTGCACCCAGATTATAGCAGTTTGCTCATTTCCATCCGTAGTCCCCGGACCGGGCAGGTCGACATAAAATACAACACAAGCAATACAAAAAATACATTAAAATACACAGTACATGTTGATGTACAATAGTCATATCTGGTCACATCACCATAATTTACACTTAATCTTCTTACATTTTATATAGCTACCCCACAAATGACCCCACACAACACCTTTGTATACAGAGTTGGTACAGGACTTTTGAAAACATAGCATTATGTTTACTGCATAATTACTATATAATCCCAACAAATTAGGAGAAGCCATATCGTGTGAACATGAAAAAAATCAGGTTAACTGGTTTTTAAGAGACGTCAAACATTGCATTGGGTAAAATTGACCCCGAACATATGAGGGTTAAGTAATCACGTAAAGTAACAGGTAGTGTTATTTTTCAGGAGAAATGGTCAGGGAAAAGAAGGGGTTTTTCTGTGCTGTCTATGTCAGCTTAATTTTTGGTTTATGCTGGCGCCGGTTTTCTTTGGTTTATGATTTCTTTTTATCTTCTGGTGATTGTGGTGAGTTTGTGCAGTTTCCCCTGTTCTCGACAAATGTCTTTTACTCTGAGCTCTGTGTGCTCCAGCACTCCTTATTTCAGGTTAGTCCCAGTGAAGTTGTCCGGGTAACTCATCTTTTTATAGAGTTTGTGTGCATTGTTTGTGTGCGGAGTTGGGAGCGACGACTGGCTTACCTGGCTGTGATCCGGAGGCGGGGTTCCACGGCGGCTTTGGCACCTGCGAGAAAGGGACAGACAGCTGTGAGCGGTGGTCAGAGCGGAGCAGCAGAACCTGAGCAGCTATACCCCCGGGTCACATAAGGGACGTGCCCAGCAGTAACTGGTGTGGTCGTGAGCGTGTCTGGTTCCGAGGGGAGCAGGACTGAAACTGGGGGGCAGTCCAACCCTCTGTTTATTTTATGTATTTTCTGTGCTGTTGTCTGTGTTGTGCATCTGGGTGTGTGAGTGTGAGCGGTCGGAAGCCTCCATGGTAGTTCTCCCCTAGTGTGAGTAAGAGATACCCCCGTCTGGGGGGGAAGGGACGTAGCGCCGGGGAGCCGGCTAGAGAACACTGCGTACTGTGGTGTCCCATTTACCCTGGTCCGCAAGGAACTAGTCACATGTGATCATTGTAACAGACACATTTACCCTGGTCCCCAAGGAACTAGTCACATGTGATCATTGTAACAGACCCATTTATTCCGGTCCCCAAGGAACAATCGTCACATGTGATCATTGTAACAGACCCATTTACCCTGGTCCCCAAGGAACTATAGTCACATGTGATCATTGTAACAGACCCATTTACCCTGGTCCCCAAGGAACTAGTCACATGTGATCATTGTAACAGACCCATTTACCCTGGTCCCCAAGGAACTATAGTCACATGTGATCATTGTAACAGACCCATTTACCCTGGTCCCCAAGGAACAATCGTCACATGTGATCATTGTAACAGACCCATTTACCCTGGTCCCCAAGGAACTATAGTCACATGTGATCATTGTAACAGACACATTTACCCTGGTCCCCAAGGAACTAGTCACATGTGATCATTGTAACAGACCCATTTACCCTGGTCCCCAAGGAACTATAGTCACATGTGATCATTGTAACAGACCCATTAACTCCAGTCCCCAAGGAACTATAGTCACATGTGATCATTGTAACAGACCCATTTACTCCAGTCCCCAAGGAACTACAGTCACATGTGATCATTGTAACAGACCCATTTACTCCAGTCCCCAAGGAACAATTGTCACGTCATCATTGTAACAGACCCATTTACCCTGGTCCCCAAGGAACTATAGTCACATGTGATCTAGGGGTGCAACGAATAATCGACGTAGTCGACAAAAATCGATGACCAAATTAGTTGCCAACAAATTTAATTGTCGATTCGTTGGTGACGTCATCGCGTGTTTTTTTCATGCTGTGGAGCTGAATTAAACACATCGTTTTTTCCGGAGCTGATGATGGAAGTAGCTAAGGAGTGAGACATCTTGCTTCCTTCTCATCTTTGTTGAGAGGTGCACATGCGCATTTCACTCATAACGCGGCCAAAAAGGCTGTGAACTGCAACTGCGAAGCTGACCTTGCCTGGCATGGGAGCACATCAGTTTTACTGGAGCATCTGAAGAGGAGGCACGTTCTGGATGATGAAGACTCGTCTCGGTAAGCCAGTTACCTTGTTAGCTGGCTAGCTACAGTAAGTAATGTTAATGTTAAAAGCCATGTTACTTCATGTTATGAGCTGTAACGTATTCTGTTTTTGAAACACATTTTCTCTTGATCAATGAATTGTTAATGGCGTTGAACATACAGTAGCAAATAATAACCTATTATTCACAACGACCCAGTTCACATTCCAAATGTGCCTTTAACTTTACAATCTCAAACGTTGTATCATTGTCATCATGGCGACGTTTACGGAGAATGTGTTGCTGTCGAATGCACAAGTTTAGAGAACACCGGAGAATTTGATACTTTCTAAATAGCAATAAATTCTACTGTCTATGCGCCCAATGTGCGTTTCATTCGAACTGATTCGAACAATTTATGGGTTTGTTTGATCTCGCGTCCTTTTTCATTATTTTCCAGTGTCTCTTATTTTCTTTGATGTCTGATATTTTTAAGCACTCGTATTAATCAAGCCAAATGACATTTATAATGCCATTTCAATTTACAGAATTATACAATTCTGACTGTTTTATTGGATGCTCTGCCACTTGTGCAGTCATAAATATAGCACATAAATATTTTCCATATGACTAGGAAATATGAATGAAAAACTAATGCTTTATACTTCTATATAATCCATTTTAGATGACCACCCATCTAGTTATAGTTGGGTCTTTTAATAGCCTAGGAGCAAATAATATTTAAGGAATCGATAAAGAATCTGATCGATAAGCGGAATTGATAATGGCATCGGTATCAATAAGATCTAACGATTCCCATGTGAGCACTGTTACAAGTTACCCAGGTCCCCAAGGTACTTGAGTCACATGTGATCATTGTAAGAGACCCATTTACTCCGGTCCCCAAGGAATAATCGTCACATGTGATCATTGTAACAGACCCATTTACCCTGGTCCCCAAGGAACTATAGTCACATGTCATCACTGTTACATGCCCATTTACCCAGGTCCCCAAGGAACTATAGCCACATGTGATCATTGTTACAGGCCCATTTACCCTGGTCCCCAAGGAACTAAAGCCACATGTGATCATTGTTACAGGCCCATTTACCCTGGTCCCCAAGGAACTAAAGCCACATGTGATCATTGTTACAGGCCCATTTACCCTGGTCCCCAAGGAACTAAAGTCACATGTGATCATTGTTACAGGCCCATTTACCCTGGTCCCCAAGGAACTAAAGCCACATGTGATCATTGTTACAAGCTCATTTACCCTGGTCCCCAAGGAACTAAAGTCACATGTGATCATTGTTACAAGCTCATTTACCCTGGTCCCCAAGGAACTAAAGCCACATGTGATCATTGTTACAAGCTCATTTACCCTGGTCCCCAAGGAACTAAAGCCACATGTGATCATTGTTACAAGCTCATTTACCCTGGTCCCCAAGGAACTAAAGCCACATGTGATCATTGTTACAAGCTCATTTACCCTGGTCCCCAAGGAACTAAAGCCACATGTGATCATTGTTACAAGCTCATTTACCCTGGTCCCTGAAGTACTCTAATCACACGTGATCATTGTTACAGGCCCATTTACTCCGGTCCCCAAGGAACAATAGTCACATGTGATCATTGTTACAGGCCCGTTTATGTTATGTGAAAACACTAGCTAGTTAGTAGCCTTGTTATTCATAAGACTAATAGTTGAGTATAAAATGTGTAAAGACAGACTAACAGAGCTAACATTACAAGTTAAAAAACAACAAAAAAACCGCCTCAGAAAATAAAATGGCTCGCGCCGAGAGCCAACTGTCAGACTAGCTAACATTACCGTTTTTTCGTTTTAGTTACTATTTAGCGATATAGTCTACAATAAATACGGAAAATACTCACATCTACCTGTTTACTTAACGTTATGTTAATAGCGTGACAAAACTTTTTCACAATTTCAACTCGAAACGAGCTGGGGGAAATAACGTTAGGCTATACTTTCGCACCGTGTAGCTTCCTAACGTTACTTACAGGGGGCTAGAGCAAGCTAAGTTAGAGCTTTACACTGACGTTAGCGAATTCCGCGTTACAATCTGAGAAAATCGTCGGTACAAAAATCGCATTTAATACAAAATATAGTTTTTGAAGTAACATGTATGGTTAATGTGATCATAAGTCCCTCTTACTTTCGGGGGTTGCCTGGCTTTCTCTCAGCTGCTGTGATGTCGTCAGAAGAGACACTTCTTCCCGCAGTGAGGCAAATGAAGAATTCTATGTTTGTCGAGCGGTTTTATCGAGCGATCTAGAAGTAAATTCACGCCCACTAAATCCATGAACCAATCATAACAAAATTGTAGCTAACGTTGTCTTCTGTAACTAGCAGTTTTCTGAAATAAAATCAGTGATTGGATGGCAGAGATATTAAACCTTCGAAACTATTATTTAGAAATTAGAACGCTCTGGCTTTACAGGGATAATAGAATAAGTAAGCAATAATGACCGAGGAGCCGGGCATTTCACTGTTTAAATGCCCGACGCAGAGGTAGTAAATTGCCCGAGGCGCAGCCGAGGGCAATTTCCCTCCGCGAAGGGCATTTCAACTGTTAAATGCCCGGCTCCGAGGTCATTATTGCGCTTATACCATGGTTACCAACAATTATTTTATATAGTCACGTTTATATTTATTGATTTTTATCTACTTTATCAGCTGAAATTTAAATATCCTTCCGAGGCCATTTTGGCATGTAGTTTGCCGTTGTCATGCAAAACTGCTCGTTGCTAGTTCTATTTGAACAGAAAACATCTCGTTGCTGCTTCTATTTCTCGTTACTAGTTCTATTTTGTCCGTAGTTATGCAAAAACCTCTCGTTGGTAGTTCTGAATATAAGTGATTCTATATGGAAGCAAATAGTTCCTTCTCAACTTTATACCATAAAATTAGCACCAATTTTGGTTATTTTTGTCATTAGTTAGATAATTTAAGAAAATTGCATGAAACCGCAACTCAATTTACCTCCCTCTCTCCGTCTTGCTTTTTAAAAATGCTTTGGTCACGCAGCCTATTTTAAACAGCCCAGGCTAAGGAAATTGCATTTCACGATCTGCATCATGAGATGGGAACATCTGAAAAAAATAGCCTACTGTAGATCGAGTTTGTTACTGTTAGATGTAACTTGTCATATCTAAGACATTTCGCTGGATAAAATGTTTTTTTTAATATACAGATTAATGTGCTTTGTGAAGTAACTTGTTCGCATTCACAACCAGCATTGCTCACGTCAGCGTTACATTACATGATACTATGTTACGTTCATATTTCCAAACTGAATAAATACTGCACCTCGAACCACAAAACTTCTTTGCTAGATTAAAGTTGTTGTAACTAAGATATTTGGCGAAGACAAACTTTTCAAATCTGCGGATTTAGCGTTATTTGCCGGCTTTATTAATCAGCTGTTGGTGTTGCTATGGATACCATTCATGAAAGTGTCGACTCTAATGGCGCTGGCAGCAGATAACGTAGACGGCGTATTAATTTAGAACGGTGATTAAAATGTTGCCGGCGCTACTTCGTTGCCGGGCGGTTTAACGAAATAAATGCCCACCCTCCAGCCAATCAGAATCGAGTATTTAGCCAAGCCATGGTATAACGCTGAATAACGTTATGACTTGGATGGTGGGCCGACGGCCGGGAGTGCCAAATGGACGGTCCGGCCCTGCTAGGTCCCAGAGGAACTCTAGTCACACATGATCATTGTTACAGGCCCATTTACCCAGGTCCCCAAGTAACTATAGCCACACGTGGTCATTGTTACAGACCCACACTGGTAGTGCGTTTTTGAATAAATCTTTTTGGTGAATGAAAGGAACCGACTTACCTCCATGTAAGGATTCGTTCCTTTAGTTCTGCTCTCAGTTGCAAACTTGCCATTTGTTAAACTGAACTGAAAGCAACATGAGGAACAAATGCGGAGAGGAACAAAACATGATGCAGTGCAGACGTCGGATATAGTTTTGTGTATGGATTTATTAAGGGTCGTAAAATGACCACTGCTTGATCCACTAAATTGATATACTCTACCAATAAAACTACACCTTCAGTAAAAAAAGGTCCTTGCTAAATATTTAGCTGATTTTAATTAAAAAATATATAGATTAGGCTATACTATAAACCCTTTTGTCGTTTGAAAGCGAATCAGTAACTTGCCAACACACATTTGACAACGAACAGTAGGCTAAATCATACATGAGTAAATTACATGAAAACGTGTGTACATGAAAACGTGTCCTTATATATTTTTAAATGTAGGCTAAATGTTTTTGAAAAGGTCTGTAAATTGCATAACAACAGCATTGGCTAGGCTACTTTAGAAATTCACCTACAAAAGACAGTTCACCAATTTTTGAGCAGTTTTCCTATTTTAAGTCAATGAGCCAGTTAGAGAATGATTCCGTGAATGACCAAGTTGGGTTCTCTCTTCAGCCACTTAGTTTTCGGTCTTTTTATTTATTTTTTTGAGTTTAAAGACTCTCATTCAAATTTTTGAAGCACGAGTCAGTGAATGAGAATCTGAGCAGTGAAGGAGAACTAGTCGGAATGAGAGCAGTGAACAAATCTTGTACAAAGTCAAATGATCCGGGTCCCGGAAAGGAACTATAACGCCCACCTCTAGTGCTTTGCTGGGTCTACTGCAGTCATCGCCTTCTGCTCATCAGCCTCTCAATGGTAATTAACATTGTTGCAACCCCCATGTGTGATGGAAAAAAATCAGTATAAACTATTTTTTTCCCCAAAATTGGAAAACTTTAAACCAGGTAAGTTTGACTTTTCCCCTTTATTTAGAGCAAACTAAAAACTGAAAATGCAAGTTTGCAGTCTTGCGTCATCTGGTGACCCTGCTTAACCTCTTCCGCCCTCGTGGGGTCACAAGAGCCGTGCTCTTTCAGAAATGTGGAGTAACACACGGAAGAGTCCGGAATTCCTAAAACAATTCTAAATCTTTATTACTCACAAGGGAGGGGGGAAGAAATAAAAAGGCAACATTGAAATGAAAAGGTTTTTATACACAAACCCACAACTGCCAGTCTGCAATAATATCAATACCAATAATATTAATAATATAATTATCTGAACCCAGAGGAAACAAAAACCAAAGGCTGATAAAGTGTGTTACAGTGAAGTGTACGAGGGTGTGATGAGGGAGAGAGAGAGAGAGAGAGAGAGAGAGAGAGAGAGAGAGAGAGAGAGGGAAGAGATGGGACAGAAGACAGCAGATGGAAGAACAGAAGAGGGAGAGAGGAAAGGTGAAAAAAAGGAAAGAAACGGCACGAAGACGGCAGGTGGTTAGAGGAGCAGTACGAGGAGACCTGTCATGGGTAAGTCAAGTAGCACCAAAAACGTGTATGCCTGTTTTTTTTTTGTTTTTTTCTTTTTTAAACTTCCCAAATATTTTTTAAATCCGTTATCCAAAACGCAAATTCCCGCTCCGAAAAACACAAAGACCTGATACAAAAAATACAGGTGTGCCAAGCACAGGGCCTCACTGTACTCTTTTTCCTTTCTCAAGTTTTTTTTTGTCCTGGAAAACATAAAAATCATATTTTCAGAGTGAAGTGAGTGAGCGGGGACTCGCAGTTTTACTCCCGTTGGCTGTCCTCGCAATACAAAACACTAACCGACAACTGGTGCCGTAAACTGAAGCTCTGGAAAACAGCCTGGAACAAATACATGGAGCAAAACCAGACGGACCTCAGAACCTCCGGGGGGTGGGTGGGGGCGGGGGGGGGCGGGGTGGGCAGGGCTGGATAATTGATACTTGTCCCAAAGCACAAATTGATTTAAGGAGCCGGACCAGAAGATTCTCTCTTCCCCCCCCCAAGCATACGAGGTCATGTTCAGCATGTTCCAGTGGTGATATGCGTGAGATTCGGAGGGGGCGGAGCAGAGAGAGGGTGGGTCTGGGGCAGAGAGGGGGGCGGAGCTGGGAAAGATAGAGGACTGGGGTGGGATAGATAGAGGGCGGGGCTGGGGTAGTAATAGGAGCAGTAATATTGTTAGGGGTAGTAGCAATAGTGCTAACAGTGGTAAAGGGTAACTGTGGTAAGGGTAACAATAGTAGGGGTAGTAGAAGTAGGGGTAATAGTGGTAGGGGTAAGTAGTAGTAGGGGTAACTGGTAGGGGAAATGATAGTAGGGGTAGTAGACGCAGGGGTAATAATGGTAGGGGTAAGTAGCAGTAGGGGTAACTGGTAGGGGAAATGATAGTAGGAGTAGTAGACGCAGGGGTAATAGTGGTAGGGGTAAGTAGCAGTAGGGGTAACTGGTAGGGGAAATGACAGTAGGGGTAGTAAACACAGGGGTAATAGTGGTAGGGGTAAGTAGCAGTAGGGGTAACTGGTAGGGGAAATGACAGTAGGGGTAGTAGACGCAGGGGTAATAGTGGTAGGGGTAAGTAGCAGTAGGGGTAGTAATGTATGAGAAATGAAAGCAGAGGGAGTGTATGTTAGAGCAGCACAGAGGGGGCAGATGAAGGGGGGTGGGGGGGGTGGGGGTGGAGGTGAATCGTAGGTACATCCTGCAACCCTTCCTTCCTCTTTTCCTTTCCCGGCCCAGTTTGGCGCTCTGTCCATCCGTAACTCTTCCCAGTGTTCTTCCCTCCTGGAAGCTCCCCATGGCTGGAGCCATCTCATCACAAGATCTGAGAGGAGAAGGGAGAAACGGGCCAACGTGAGTACTTCCCCCCCCACAGTCGCACATTTAACACCTAGGGGGTATTCCACAAAGCAGGACTACTGAGGTAGCTGATAAAACCTGGAACAGCTCTTTTTACTTCAGTCCATGTTCCAGATTTTACTCAGTGTAGTTATCCAGCTAAGTCAGTAATCCTGCTTTGTGAAATACCTCCCTGGAACGCTGCTCCCAAAACAATCGCTTGGGCACAAAAAGGACGTCTCACTCGGGCCTTTCTGAAGGAAACCATTACGGAGTGAATCTTCATCCATTTTAAGTCTGCATTTGGGAGCTTTAGAGCCATCAGATAAAAGATCAGAGATAAGACATCAACTTCAACGTTCAGATTTATAATAAAAACAGAATGTGGAATGTGGGTTAGAGCAAACCTGAAACGTTCAAAATTTGCCACTCAACGCAACACAATACGCAGGCTTGAGGCCTCAATTCAACTTACACTTTTCCTTAACTTGGGTAATTCCATATTATTATTTTTTTGTACCCATTTTTACGAACCATCTCCACAATGCTGACCGGTAATAATAATAATGTTGTCGCATCTTTCTTTTTTGAGCTTTGGTCACCCAAATTACCACTCTGCTTTATAATGGAGTCCAATGGGGCATATTTAGATACAGGTTCAATTTACCTCAAACGAGTCCAGTGTTGTGGACGCTGCTCTACAGTGTCTAAGCTGTAATGGGCCCCTGCTCTAGCGGCTCTGTGCAGTAAGGGGCCCCTGCTCTAGCGGCTCTGTGCTGTAAGGGGGCCCTGCTCTAGCGGCTCTGTGCTGTAAGGGGGCCCTGCTCTAGCGGCTCTGTGCTGTAAGGGGGCCCTGCTCTAGCGGCTCTGTGCTGTAAGGGGGCCCTGCTCTAGCGGCTCTGTGCAGTAAGGGGCCCCTGCTCTAGCGGCTCTGTGCTGTAAGGGGGCCCCTGCTCTAGCGGCTCTGTGCTGTAAGGGGGCCCCTGCTCTAGCGGCTCTTTGCTGTAAGGGGGCCCCTGCTCTAGCGGCTCTGCGCTGTAAGGGGGCCCTGCTCTAGCGGCTCTGTGCTGTAAGGGGGCCCCTGCTCTAGCGGCTCTGTGCTGTAAGGGGCCCCTGCTCTAGCGGCTCTGTGCTGTAAGGGGCCCCTGCTCTAGCGGCTCTGTGCTGTAAGGGGCCCCTGCTCTAGCGGCTCTGTGCTGTAAGGGGGCCCTGCTCTAGCGGCTCTGTGCTGTAAGGGGGCCCCTGCTCTAGCGGCTCTGTGCTGTAAGGGGGCCCCTGCTCTAGCGGCTCTGTGCTGTAAGGGGGCCCTGCTCTAGCGGCTCTGTGCTGTAAGGGGCCCCTGCTCTAGCGGCTCTGTGCTGTAAGGGGGCCCCTGCTCTAGCGGCTCTGTGCTGTAAGGGGCCCCTGCTCTAGCGGCTCTGTGCTGTAAGGGGCCCCTGCTCTAGCGGCTCTGTGCTGTAAGGGGGCCCTGCTCTAGCGGCTCTGTGCTGTAAGGGGCCCCTGCTCTAGCGGCTCTGTGCTGTAAGGGGGCCCTGCTCTAGCGGCTCTGTGCTGTAAGGGGCCCCTGCTCTAGCGGCTCTGTGCTGTAAGGGGGCCCTGCTCTAGCGGCTCTGTGCTGTAAGGGGGCCCTGCTCTAGCGGCTCTGTGCTGTAAAGGGGCCCCTGCTCTAGCGGCTCTGTGCTGTAAGGGGGCCCTGCTCTAGCGGCTCTGTGCTGTAAGGGGGCCCTGCTCTAGCGGCTCTGTGCTGTAAGGGGGCCCTGCTCTAGCGGCTCTGTGCTGTAAGGGGGCCCTGCTCTAGCGGCTCTGTGCTGTAAGGGGGCCCTGCTCTAGCGGCTCTGTGCTGTAAGGGGGCCCTGCTCTAGCGGCTCTGTGCTGTAAGGGGGCCCTGCTCTAGCGGCTCTGCGCTGTAAGGGGGCCCTGCTCTAGCGGCTCTGCGCTGTAAAGGGGCCCCTGCTCTAGCGGCTCTGTGCTGTAAGGGGGCCCTGCTCTAGCGGCTCTGTGCTGTAAGGGGGCCCTGCTCTAGCGGCTCTGTGCTGTAAGGGGGCCCTGCTCTAGCGGCTCTGTGCAGTAAGGGGCCCATACAGTAGAAGGCGAAACACACCTCTGGATGGGTCTGCAGGAGAGTTTTGGAGGGGGTGTCGCTGAGGGGGCGTGTTTTCTTGGACTCTGAGCCATCCTGAGATAGTGGGGTGCCGTTGGCCCCTCCCCCTTCCCCCCCTCCTCCTCCTCCTCTCTGGCTCTTCCTCTTCCTCCTGGAGCCCCGCCCTGCACTCCTCTGCTCCTGCAGCTCGATCTGGAGGAACGAGAGAGAGAGGGCAGGAGCGGGAGAACGGGAGAGAGGGGTGAAAAGGGAGAGAAGGAGGGGGATGTGAGAGAAATGGGAGGGTGAGGAGAGAGGGAGTAGAAGGAGGAGCAGTTGGAATGATGGAGGGAAATAAAGAAACAAAGGAAAAATGCAGTTTATTTCAGCTTTGGGCTTAAATGGCATCTTTATACAAATCCAAGAGCACATGAGCCCTGTGCAGGCCAGGGCGTGGCTCTCACCAGTATGAGGGCGTGCCTCTCACCAGTATGAGGGCGTGCCAGGGCGTGGCTCTCACCAGTATGAGGGTGTGCCAGGGCGTGGCTCTCACCAGTATGAGGGCGTGCCAGGGCGTGGCTCTCACCAGTATGAGGGCGTGCCAAGGCGTGGCTCTCACCAGTATGAGGGCGTGCCAAGGCGTGGCTCTCACCAGTATGAGGGCATGGCTCTCACCAGTATGAGGGCGTGTCAGGGCGTGGCTCTCACCAGTATGAGGGCATGGCTCTCACCAGTAAGAGGGCGTGTCAGGGCGTGGCTATCACCAGTATGAGGGCCGGGCAGGGTGTGGCGTGGTGGGATAGGGCGGGGCTGGGCTGGGCTCTCACCAGTATGAGGGTGTGGGGCAGGGTGTGTCAGGGCACCAGTATGAGGGCGAGGCAGGGTGTGGCATGGTGGGCGGGGTATGTCAGGGCAGTGTGTGGCTCTCACCAGTATGAGGGTGTGCAGGGTGTGGCGGGGTGGCTGGGACGCTGCCTGTAGGACCCGGTGGATGGCCTGCGTCTGGTCCAGCGTGACCTCCAGCAGGTCCCCCTCCAGCTGCAGGTCTTCCAGCTGGGACCGCACTGCAGGAGAGAGCTCAATGACCGGCCCCTTCAACCCCGGCACCATGGGGATAAGGGCCTCCACACCTGGGGACACAAAGCAGGACCCCATCATTAAGAACCCAAGCATTCAGAACCCACACCTGCACAAAGCCCCACCCAAGCATTCAGAACCCACACCTGCACAAAGCCCCACCCAAGCATTCAGAACCCACACCTGCACACGGCTTGTGTTTATACTTCAGGAAGTAACTTATTATGTTTAAAGGCATACAGACCTGTGGAGTTGTGCGAGTTCTCCTTCTTGCTGTGTCCGTTCTCAAACCCTGTCTGCAAGAAAATCACATACAAAACATTGTGCGCACTCCCCTTCTGTAAATAGATTTGCAGTCAGCATAAATCACTATGAGTAACTATGTAAGCACTTGCATGTATGAACCTGTACAGCTAAGGACTAATACTACTACTCCACTGAGAAGCTAACTACAACTACCTGTGCAGTCACCTCGGACCACTACCGTTGCTACTGCTGCTACTACCACTGCTACTACTACCACTACGACTACTGCCACTACGACTGCTACTACTACTGCCACTACGACTGCTACTACCACTGCTACTACTACCACCGCTAGCTACTGCCACTACGACTGCTACTACTACTGCCACTACCACTGCTACTACTACCACCGCTAGCTACTGCCACTACTACCACTACTGCCGCTACTACCACCACTACTGCTACTACTACTGCCACTGCCACTGCTACTACTACCACCGCTAGCTACTGCCACTACTACCACTACTACTGCTACTACTACTGCCACTGCTACTACCACTACTGCTGCTACTACTGCCGCTACCACTGCTACTACTGCCACTGCCACTGCTACTACCACTACTGCTGCCGCTACCACTGCTACTACTGCCACTACTACTGCTACTACTGCTGCCACTGCTGCTGCCACTGCTACTACCACTACTACCACTACTACTACCGCTACCACTACTGCTGCTGCTACTACTACTACTACTGCTACTGCCACTACTACCACTACAACTACTGCTGCTACCACTGCTACTGCCACTACTACCACTACCACCGCTACTACTACCACTACTGCCACTACCACCGCTACTACTACCGCTACTACTACCACTAGTGCTGCTACTACCACTGCCACTACTGCTACTACATTACATTACATTATAGTCATTTGGCAGACGCTCTTATCCAGAGCGACGTACATAGTGCATTTTCAAACTAGGAACTGCTACTGCTACTGCCACTACTACTGCTACTACTACTACTACTGCTGCTACTACCACCACTGCTGCTACTACTGCTGCTACTACTACTACCACTACTACTGCCACTACTACTGCTGCTACTACTACCACTACTACTGCCACTACTACTGCTGCTACTACTGCCACTACTACTGCTACAACTACTACTGCTGCTACTACCACCACTGCTGCTACTACTGCTGCTACTACTACCACTACTACTGCCACTACTACTGCTGCTACTACTACCACTACTACTGCCACTACTACTGCTGCTACTACTGCCACTACTACTGCTACTACTACTACTGCTGCTACTACCACCACTGCTGCTACTACTGCTGCTACTACTACCACTACTACTGCCACTACTACTGCCGCTACTACCACTACTACTGCTGCTACAACTACCACCGCTACTACTACCACCACTACTACCACCACTACTACCACAACTACTACTACCACTACCACTGCTACTACTACCACTACCACTGCTACTACTACTACTGCTGCTACTACCACCACTGCAACTACTATCACTACTACCACTGCCACTACTACCACTACCACAACCACTGCTACTGCTACTACTACCACTACCACAACCACAACCACAACCACTACTACTGCTACCACAACCACTACCACTATCACAACCACTACTACTGCTACCACAACCACTACCACTATCACAACCACTACTACTGCTACTACTACCACTACCACAACCACTACTACAACCACTACTACTGCTACTACTACCGCTACCACTACTACCGCTGCCACTGCCACTACCGCTACTACTAGCACCAGTACTGTCACCTCCAGCACTATTGTTGGTCTCTTACCTGGGCGGAGTGCGCTGCTCTCTGATTGACCGTTTTGGGGGGACTCGTGTCCTCAGTCAGGTCAATTACCCCTTCCTCCCTCTCCCCCCCCCTCCGAGTCGGACAGGACGATGACAGAGTTCCCTTTCTTTTTCTCCTGCGCCGGCTCCTCCTCTTCCTCGTGTCCCTGCTCCTCTTGGGGGGCGGGGCCCCGGGCCTCCTTGAGGGCCCGCAGTGTCTGGAGGGCAGGGCGGAGCTCGGGGCCCTCCAGCAGCTGCTTGGCGCGTCCCTGCCAGGTGATGGCGCGCTCCGTCAGGCACTGAAGCGCCTCGCCCTCAGGCAGCCGCACGGGCAGCCGCTGCAGCGCCACCAGCAGGGCCAGGATGGTCTCGAGCCGCGGCCGGCGCGAGCGCTGGCACAGCGGGCACAGGAAGCGGGTGTCCCAGTCCCACCAGCAGCGGCGGGCGGAGGTGGGGGCGAGGCCGGGCGGCAGGAGGGAGGGGAAGGGGACGCACCCGCCGTGGAACCAGTCTTTGCATAAGTGGCAGCGTAAGAGCGGGGGGCGGGGCGGGCGGCCGCACACGCAGATTGAGGCGGTGGGCGGGGTTTGAGGGGTCACCGCCTCCTCCTCCTCCTCCTCCTTCGTTAAGTCCACGGAGAGAATGGAGACGTCCGGATCCATGCCGTTGGTCCTCCTCCTGTCCTCCCGGACGCTGCGCTCCAGGCCCGGCTTGGCCATGTTCACCTCCTGCAGCCGCTGTAGAGCCTCCTTCTCGCGCTTCTCACCCTCCTTAAACGCCGACACCTGCCACGCCCACGGAGGCACAGAGGGGCATCAAACGCACGCACACACACACACATGCGTGCACATACACACATGCACACTCAGATATGCGCACTCACTCACAGCTGACATCTGGGTGATATTAGGGACCGAGTGGATAGGGGTAGAGAGGGAAACTCACAATGGCTCCAGGGTCCCTCAGGTCCTGTGCCGTGAGGCCCAGGCTGTCCGTGTCAGCGCGGTACTCCTTCCCCTCTCCCATCTCCCTCCGCTTCTCTGCACAGGGACACAGCGCCTACACACACACACACACACACACAAATAAGGGTTACATCCCCAAAACGTGGGCATATTGAGTCAGAATTTAACAGCTTGGTCAGAGCCGGAACGGCCGCTTGGTCAGAGCCGGAACGGCCGCTTGGTCAGAGCCGGAATGGCCGCCCTCACCTCCAGAAGGCTCTGCTGTGAGTTCTTCTTCAGGAAGGTCTTGCTGGCCTTGTCCCTCCAGGAGTGAGCGCTGGCCACCTGCAGCTCCAGCTGCCGCAGCTCCTCCATGCGCACAGGCAGGTCCCTCCCAATTGCTACCAGCCCCTCCAGATCATCCAGGCAGGGGTAGTGCTCTCCGTTCTGCACAACAGACACAAACACAGTCTAAACCAGGCCCGACCAATCACAGAACAATCACAGGGCTTGACTGAAGCCGATTGGTTGAATCAGGGGTTCCAGCACTGGGTTAGAACACAAGCCTGCACTGACACCAGCCCTTCTTGAAGTGGACAGAATTGGACAGATGTGGTTCATGCAGGGACTGGGAGCGGTTTAGTCAGTAGTCCTGGGCCACAGCTAGCCTCTGGAGTAGGCAGGGCCAGTCCTGGTTTTTGTTGTTACTTTCATCAAGAAGCGGGGATGTGGAGCTCTAGTCGGGGTGTTATGGAGCCCTAGTCGGGGTGTTATGGAGCTCTAGTCGGGGTGTTATGAAGCTCACTTGTATCTCCTCCAGGTCGGTGACCCAGGCACGGGCCCGGCTCAGACAGCCCTGCAGGGACAGTATGTTGGGCAGCTGGACTGGGATGAGCTGGGCCTCGTTCACGATGGCTTCCAGGGTGGAGAGGGGGTGCTTCTGCCTGTGAAGGGAAGCAGAGGGGCTTTTAGACCAGAGCCAGAACGGCCAAACATCATGCACACGCACACACGCGCAACTACCCTCACACAAGGAGCTATTCTCACAGGTGTAGGAAGCGTACCGTTGCTCCAGGCAGATATGGGCCTTCTCCTCCCAGCGCTCGGCGATGGTGAGCAGCTCCTGTAGCTCGGCCATGGCGGTCTCAACGGCGGGGCTCTGCGGCACGCCGCAGCCCGCCTCCATCAGGCTGCGCAGCACTCCCAGGGTCACCTCCCCGCCCTGGGGCCCCAGCGTCCGCCGCACCTCCTCCAGCCAGCGGCCCTGCTCCTGCAGCCCCCGCAGCAGCTCTACCTCCGGGGGCTCGGCCCGTAGGACGGCCCCCTGCTCCAGCAGGGCCTGCAGCCGCTCCGGAGGGGGCAGGCCCCGGGACCACTCCTCGCCCCCCAGCAGGGCCTGGGCGCTACTCTGGAACTGCTCCACTGTCTGCAGCAGCTCCTGTCCAACCAGAGATGGGGTTTAGTGGGACTCTGCTGCACATTAACCAATCAGGACAGGGCTTCATTCAACTTACCAACACACACAAACATGCACAAACGCAGTTCTCTCTCACACACAGGGGTCACACAGGGGGCGGGGGGGGGGGGGGGGTCTCACCTGCACCTGGTCCAGCTGGTTTACGGTGCAGGGAAGGTTGTTGATCCTCTCCAGCAGGGCCTTCAGATCTGCCAGCGTCATCCTCCTGCAGACGGCAAGAGAAACAGGAGATCCTCAATACTCACTCTGGAGAACACACACACTCACACTCACACTCACACTCAGTCTGGAGAACACACACACTCACACTCAGTCTGGAGAACACACACACTCTCACTCAGTCTGGAGAACACACACACTCACACACACACACACTCTGGAGAACACACATACACTCACACTCAGTCTGGAGAACACACACACTCTCACTCAGTCTGGAGAACACACACACTCACACTCAGTCTGGAGAACACACACACTCACACTCAGTCTGGAGAACACACACACACACACTCACACTCACTCTGGAGAACACACATACACTCACACTCAGTCTGGAGAACACACACACTCACACTCAGTCTGGAGAACACACACTCACACTCAGTCTGGAGAACACACACACACTCACACTCACTCTGGAGAACACACATACACTCACACTCAGTCTGGAGAACACACACTCAGTCTGGAGAACACACACACTCACACTCACTCTGGAGAACACACACTCACACACTCAGTCTGGAGAACACACATACACTCACACTCAGTCTGGAGAACACACACTCAGTCTGGAGAACACACACACTCGCACTCACTCTGGAGAACACACACACACACTCAGTCTGGAGAACACACATACACTCACACTCAGTCTGGAGAACACACACTCAGTCTGGAGAACACACATACACTCACACTCAGTCTGGAGAACACACACTCAGTCTGGAGAACACACACACTCACACTCACTCTGGAGAACACACACACTCTGGAGAACACACACTCACTGTGGAGAACACACACACACTCACTGTGGAGAACACACACACTCTCAGACTGACGAACGAACGAACGCACGCACGCACGCACGCACGCACGCACGCACGCACGCACGCACGCACGCACGCACGCACGCACGCTCAGCTCTCACCCACAGAAACTGCTGGGTGAGTCAATAACGCGACCGACACCTCTCGCTCTCTGCCCTGTGTGTGCGCAAATGGCTTAAACACCATCGTGCCAAAGACTATGCGTCAATTTGCCCATTTGAAAAAATAAATCAATAAAAAAATCACTTTCCATGAATTCATATGATCCTATTAGGCCACTGACAGAATGGACACGTATCACGGCCCTTGATCGCATTAATTTTTCATGCACTAACATCTTGGCATGTAGGGAACAGAAACGAAGCTACCAAGTTTTGGTTTATCATGTTTGCGACATGCAGCAAACCTTTCTTATCCCCACCCGTTCAACATTTCCTCCAAGACGATTTTTTGGAAAAAAAATTTGAACGAGCATGAGGATTAGCGTGCAGCGCTCCAGGCTCACCTGCTCGGGGAGTTGTTCAGGAGCTCAGTGCAGACGGTCTGGCAGTGCTGTATGTCATTCAGCGCCGTCTTGAGGCGCTGCAGGAGCTCGTTTTCCGGAAACTTCCGCTCCGCTGCCTCCTCCTTCAGACTCTCCAGCTCCTCTATACCTGTAAAAACAAACACCTCCAAAACTCACACAGGGCCGAGGTGTGCGGTGGCAGCTAACCTGCAACTCAGCGATCCCTGCACACACGTCCAATACACACACACACACACACGTCCAACACATACACAACTACTCCACACACACGTCCAACACATACACACATAACTGTACTCCACACACACACGCACACACACACATACACACGTAACTGTACTCCACACACACGTCAAACACATACACACATAACTGTACTCCACACACGCGCGTGCACACACACACACGTCAAACACATACACACAACTGTACTCCACACACACACACACACACGTCAAACACATACACACGTAACTGTACTCCACACACACGTCAAACACATACACATAACTGTACTCCACACACACGTCAAACACATACACACGTAACTACTCCACACACACGACAAACACATACACACGTAACCGCACTCCCTACACACACATCCAACACATACACACGTAACTATACTTCACATACACACGTAACTGTACTTCACATACACATGTCCAACACATATAAATGTAACTATCGGCACACATTCCAATGTACAGTACATGGGCCCAAAGACAGGTGTTTGAAGATTAATAAAACCACTTCATTCAAATGTGCACGCACACACGCGCGCAGTCTTCCTCACCTATCTTTGTGCCGTCCTCCTGCTCCAGCGCGCCTTTCACGCGGGTGGCCCAGGAGTCGAAGGACTCGGCTCGGACCTTCAGCCGGTGGAGCATGGCCAACAGCTCGTCCAAAGAGTAGCGGTACCTGGGAGAGAGCAGCAGAACCCGGGTCAGTGTGCGCCATCTTTCTCCTGCTCCATGGGCACGTTCATACCACGGGTGTGACTTTAAATGTTTTAATCGCTAAACGTTAACAAAAACGCTAAACGTTAAAAAAAAACTTTAAATAATTACTTTTTTTTCTCCCCTCTCCATTATTAAAATAATTAATGGCCATTGACGTTTAGTGTCCTATTCCCACCGATTGTCGTAGGCTTGTGTTTAAACGTATTAGTGCATTTGAAATGCTTCGCAAAGAACGAAAGAGAAGTGCCATTTGGTCTCACTAAGTCAAATGTAAACTTAGCAACGCTCAGCTAACATAATCCAACAGCACTGGAACAATGTGAACTCATGTAAGATATAAGCACCTGACAGCTAGTGGTACCAGAACTGCCTGCAGGAGGCAGTGGTAAGTTATTATATTTAAGATAATACATCATATGTGGTGTTCTAAAGCAAGTATACTTGTATATGCAAGGACGGTTATTTGCAATTCGACTCTCGCACCAAGTCCTCACAGGGGGACGCGTGGGCGGTTGACACCCCTCCCGAATGTGACGGTACAGATGGCGCACAGTTGTAGGGGTACCTGAGGTAGTGCTTGTCGTTGGGACAGGTACACAGGTCCTGGGTGTGGTAGAGACACACCAGGCGCTCTGGACAGCTGGAACAGGCCAGTGCTGACAGGAAACAGGTGGTCTTACACTTATCACACTGCCTCTCATCGTCAGGGAGCAGCTCGAAGGCCTCCCTCTCCGCTTCAGTGATGCCCTGTGTAAAGTACACACACACACACACACACACACACACACACACACACACACACACACACACACACACACACACACACACACACACACACACACACACACAAACAAACAAAACCTGCTTAATGCTTTAATTCAGATGTTTAACGTCATTTAATTATTGAGCCCAATTTACTTCGGAATGTAGCCAGACCTAACTAAGCTGTGAACATACTGGCTTTGGTCACTAACTAGCTGACCAGACTACCATTTCAGACTCAAACCAGTTAGGGACTGACCGCTCAACAGGGTATAAACCTGGGAAGGGCATAAGCAATTCAAGCTATTATACAATACGCACATTCTCTAGGTTTTCACTACTGCAAAAAAAACTTATTGTTAAATTGATTTTTAAAATTTCACAAGTCACAATTCCATTCCACAGTTCCCTGCCTAAGTGTACACGCTGGAGGTCTCCCTGCCTAAGTGTACACGCTGGAGGTCTCCCTGCCTAAGTGTACACGCTGGAGGTCTCCCTGCCTAAGTGTACACGCTGGAGGTCTCCCTGCCTCAGTGTACACGCTGGAGGTTTCTCCCTACCCTCTCCAGGAGGCTCTTGCGTAGTTTCCGCTCCTCCTGAACGATGCTG
Source organism: Synaphobranchus kaupii (assembly GCA_029718625.1). Classification (NCBI taxonomy): domain Eukaryota; kingdom Metazoa; phylum Chordata; class Actinopteri; order Anguilliformes; family Synaphobranchidae; genus Synaphobranchus; species Synaphobranchus kaupii. The sequence goes on from CM056380.1 coordinate 11,100,163, forward strand.
AACATCTCGCGGTGAGTGGCGGCGGCCAGGTTCAGGTCCAGCTTCTCAGGACAGGCGGCCATCTTGCAGGTGAGCTCCTCGTGGGAGAACACGCAGTACCGGCGCAGCCGACGATAGTGCTCAATGCAGGAGCGGCCAGCTGGCAGCTGGGGAGGGAACGGAGCAAGCGAGGGAGGGAGAGAGGGAGGGAAAGAAGGAGGAAGAGAAGAGAGCAGAGAGAATAATGAGCGATAAGGGGCCTCTGGAGCCCACAGAGCTGGACACACAACAGGCTCTAGAATCAAGGGCCTATATTCATAAGGAATCAGCTGATCTACAATCTCGCCTCCTCTCTCCATTTCTTGACATTATTGTACAAGATAAAAAGACAAAAAGGCTCCATCTTAGTGTCATGCATTGCATCCAATGTCTCCATCGCCATGTTTACAAGATTTGCTCAGCATTACAGATGTTGCCTCTGTGCAGAGTAAGTCAGACGGACGGACGAACAGGGCACTCACCCAATCAGCTGTACAGAAGTTAACGGCTTCGGCAAAATTATACCCTTGGTTGAAACCACTGTGGTATGCCCGGGGAAAAGTAATGACAAACTCCCCCGCACACTGGTTGGTACGCACCACCTGTCAGGAGAAAAACACAGTTAAACTGGTAAGTAGGTCTCCAACTGGGAGGGTGGAGGGGTTAATCTCTGAATCTTATCAAAAACATTAGAAATGGTTCCAAGTTAAAAATGTTAAGACTGAGTGGATTTTCATTGGCTTAAGCATTTATCTCTGGGATTTTCATTGGCTTAAGCATTTATCTATGGGATTTTCATTGGCTAAAGCATTTATCTATGGGATTTTCATTGGCTAAAGCATTTATCTATGGGATTTTCATTGGCTAAAGCTCTGGGATTGTGAAATGGAATAGCCGAAGCCCCTCTTGGCACTGACCGGCACGCCGTGGGACATGAGGATGTTGGGGTTCATGATGGTGACCAGCTGGTGCAGCAGGTCGGGCTGGCACTCGAACAGCTCGGGGGTCAGTCTCTTCATCACCCCCTCCAGCCGCTCGGCCGCCACCGAGGGGACCCCATACCACGTCTTCGGCTCGCCCCTAAGGGGCGGGGCACAATTCAATAAGCCCGCCCGCAGCAGACCACAGTACAGAAACATCAATGTTCTATAGTGTTTTAACAGCAATGGAATTCAGTGTTTTAATAGCATTTCTGTATGGGGACCTGCATGCTGAAATGACTGAGAAAAGCAGGAGCAAATCACAACAAGGAATTACCCAAAAAAAAAAAAAACTATGGGCACGTTCCTCAACTGTGAACAACGCTCTGAAACTGGAACTCATGGAAAGGCCATCTCTAAACAGATAGTATTTGTTTTGGATTCAAATACATTTCTGCATTTGACTAAGCTTGCCTGGTGTATTGGAACAAATTAAATAATCCCAAAAGTGCAAACACGAACCACCTATCAGGCGCAACTGCTCCAGGCAAGAGCAATGGAGCACAGAAAAGTATTTGAATATAAAGCGAATACCATTTGACGGTGCGTCTCTAAAGCACCGTCAGCATGCAGCGTGCTTCTCGTTCCTGAGCCTCTCTGTGTGAGGAGGGAGCAGCCGTACCAGTGCAGGTAGTTGATGGAGTAGCTCCAGTGGTCCTCGATGTGCCAGCAGAAGGCTGAGAAGACCATGCCCACGTACAGCCATGGCACCTTCATGCCTGAGATGTCGGCGTTTATGTGGCACAGGACCGACTGCTCCAGCACCGGCATCACGTTCAGGTTCCAGCCACTACGGGCGTACTCCTGCAAGGGGGAGGGGCGGAGCGGTCAGTACTGATTCAGCTGTACAGGGGACTGTGAATGTCAGTACTGTACATAGATAGTGAGAGAGGTCAGTACTGAATCAGCTGTACAGAGGTGCAGGGGGTCAGTACTGCAGAGTGAGAGGTCAGTACTGAATGAGCTGCACAGAGATGCAGGGGGTCAGTGCTGCAGAATAAGAGGTCAGTACTGAATGAGCTGCACAGAGGTGCAGGGGGTCAGTACTGCAGAGCGAGAGGTCAGTACTGAATGTGCTGCGCAGGGGTTCAGTACTGCAGAGTGAGAGGTCAGTACTGAATGTGCTGTACAGAGCTGCAGAGTGAGAGGTCAGTACTGAATGAGCTGCACAGAGATGCAGGGGGTCAGTGCTGCAGAGTAAGAGGTCAGTACTGAATGAGCTGCACAGAGGTGCAGGGGGTCAGTGCTGCAGTGTGAGAGGTCAGTACTGAATGAGCTGTACAGAGCTGCAGGGGGTCAGTGTTGCAGAGTGAGAGGTCAGTACTGAACGAGCTGTACAGAGATGCAGGGGGTCAGTGCTGCAGAGTGAGAGGTCAGTACTGAATGAGCTGTACAGAGATGCAGGGGGTCAGTGCTGCAGAGTGAGAGGTCAGTACTGAATGAGCTGTACAGAGCTGCAGGGGGTCAGTGCTGCAGTGTGAGAGGTCAGTACTGAAAGAGCTGTACAGAGCTGCAGGGGGTCAGTGCTGCAGAGTGAGAGGTCAGTACTGAATGAGCTGTACAGAGATGCAGGGGGTCAGTGCTGCAGAGTGAGAGGTCAGTACTGAATGAGCTGTACAGAGATGCAAGGGGTCAGTGCTGCAGAGTGAGAGGTCAATACTGAATGAGCTGTACAGTGCTGCAGGGGGTCAGTGTTGCAGAGTGAGAGGTCAGTACTGAATGAGCTGTACAGAGCTGCAGGGGGTCAGTGTTGCAGAGTGAGAGGTCAGTACTGAATAAGCTGTACAACGCTGCTCACCTCTTCCTCTGTCGTGAGCAGTCTCTTGCCGTTGTTCATGGGGAAGCCGCTGCCGAACTCTTTGGAGTGGATGTCTGCGCCGTACTCCACAGTCACGTCTTCCTCTATGCTGCTCACCAGCCTCCAGAACTCTCTCTCCACCAGCTCTGTGGGAACCATCTGCACAAACACGGCAGAGACAGAGGCACAATGTGAACAGGACACCATCGGGCTGTGGTCCCCAACCCTGTTCCTGGAGGTCTACCGTCCTGTAGGTTCTCTCTCCAAGCCTAACAAAGCACACCTCATTCAACAGCTTGAGATCTCGTTGAGCTGCTAATTAGTAGAATGAGGTGTGCCAAAATAGGGTTGGAATTAAAACCTACAGGATGGTTACATATTCAAATGCTCTTCGAATTGTAAAAAAAAAAATTTTTTTTTTAAAAAGAGCCATTCCAGTGTTAAAATTAACATTTTAATGGGGGGGGGGGGGAAGGGACACGTCTTTATCGCAGCCGTCAACTCGTTTGTGTTAAACCAAAAATAAATCTGCCATTTTAGCGCCTCTGTTGAAAATTGAAAACGGAAGACGCCGGTTACAGGTCGTCGCTATGCTATTACTGCATTATTGGAGTTTGCTCTGACATGCACTGTCAACTGCGGGACCTTATATAGGCAGGTGTTGGCAATCCCCAATCATGTCCAATCAATTGAATTTATCACAGGTGGACTCCAATTAAGTTGTAGAAACATCTCAAGCAGTATCAGTGGAAACAAAATGCACCTCAGCTCACTTTTGGGTGTCATATCAAAGGGTGTGCACACTTGTCTACATATGATATTTTACATTTAGATTTTTAATAAATTAGCACAAATGTCTAAAAACCTGTTTTCACTTTGTCATTATGGGCTATTTTGTGTAGAATTTTGAGACAAAATATTAACTCAATCTATTGTAGAATATGTCTAACGTAATAAAACGTGGATAGGTGAAAGGAGTGTTCAGACTTTCCGGCTTGACTGTATATTCATATATATTCAAACTTCCTTTTTAAAAAAATTTTTTTTTTTAAAGGAATATTCGAACAATTTTTGGGCGATGTTGACAGCCCGAGAACACCTACACTGAAATGCCTGTGTGTGTGTTTGTGTGGGGAATGTGAGTGTGTGTGGGCTATACATGTACGTAGCTTGTGTGTGAGTGTGTGTGTGCGTGTGTGTGCGTGTTTGTGGGCTATGCATGCACAGAGTGTGTGTGTGTGTGTGTGTGCGTGTTTGTGGGCTATACATGTACGTAGCTTGTGTGAGTGAGTGTGTGTGTGTGCGTGTTTGTGGGCTATGCATGCACAGAGTGTGTGTACGTTGGGTCTCCACTCACGTGCACAGGCATGTTGAAGTAGTCAGACTTGAAGGTGTCGGCCATCTCTCCAAAGCTCTGCAGGGTGTACTCGCGCGTGGCCTGCTCGAAACCAAACGCCTCTGCTGGCCTCTTACACTCCTGGGAGAGAGAAACAGGAAGTGACCCCAGCGCCCATCCAGGCAGCCTGCGCACATCTTAACTGTAAAGTATGGGTGGTAATCCTTCGATTGCTTCCGCTCTGAGAGAGTCTGGCGGTGGTGCGTAGGGAGACACGGGTGGCTAAGCCACGCGTTTCGAAGGAAAGCTGTAGGTTTGCACTGAGGTAAGATACCCGCGTGTCCTGTGTAGGGGGGTTACTCCATGAACGCGGTTGTGGGGACAATTGGGGTTGGAATTGGATATACAGAGCACCCTGTTGGGCACCAAATAAAATAATTTATAATTAAATATTTTTATATCAACTGTAAAGATTCAAAGATAATCAGGGAGCCCCAACTCTGAACAAACATGCGGGTGGCCTGCAGATGGCCCCAGAGCTCCCATTTCTCCAGCTCGGCTCATTGGGTCTCATTCATGAAATGTGAGCAGAACGGAATTGCACGTAAATCGTTTGCATTAGCAATTTTGTTCGTATTTTGGCATTCATCAAAGTTTTCGTATCTCAGATTTGTTTGTACGTACAAACAAAATTTACACCTGCTCAGGACCATGCATACTGCATCCATAAATTCAAAATTCCGCTAAATGTAACTTCTGAATCTCAATTAGAATAGGCCTATGAATTAAATTTTAGTTTCAATTAAATTCACAAGACTAAATGTAGCCTTTGCACAGTGCAAACGTGATAATTACGACTGTAAAAAGCAAGCACTTTAGATTAAGCCTATTAATCAATTGTAGGCCCACAACAAGACGGCTGCCTTATTGGAATATATCAAATTGCTGTTTACTGTGTCAGAGTATGGATTCCTAACTAACTCGTTTCATCACTAGGGGATCGGGGATTTCAAGCGACCTCTCGCATACACAGAACACAAACAAAATTACGAAATTAATACATTTATTTATTTTATTTATTTCCAGGGTGCGAGAAAGACCGTCCATAGTGCTTGGCAGATTGAGGTCATGTGCTCGTCCGATGCAGAAAGGCTTGAACTTTAACAGTTTGTGTGATGGCAGATTCTGCATGTTATATCCTGCCAGGGCTTTTTACTTTAACATGGCAGCGTCTCAATATTCTTCATTCCCCACCTCCTTTCCTCCACTCCCCCACTACCCCTCCTCACCTCTCCTACCCAGAAGTATGAAAAACTGCCTGAACGTTTTGAGGACAAGTAGTTGCATGTACAGTATACAATGTACTTGACATTGCGTTTTGCGTCGAGACATGAATCAGTTTGTAACTATGTGTAAGTAATATGTAGCCAAATCAGCAACATTAGATTATGACGCAAAGATCAGTTTCCGGGGCACGGAGGAGAGGAGGTAGTAGTGGAGGAAGGGAGGGTGCATTTTTCGAGTATTGGGACGGTGCCCTGTATGCTACCATTTAATTTATCACACCGTTACGGACAAATTATTATTTTTTTCCTTGATTAAACATGTTCTAATAAAACATTGATTTCAGGGTCGGAATAATTCTTTCTTTTGCTTTTTCTGGGACATTTTTACTTTGTACGCACCTTTAAATTGAATCGACAACTTCCATATAAGGCAATTCATGGGCGTGGATTTATGCTAATCGCAAAATTAGGTGAACACGCTCGTCATTTATGATGAATCGGCATGTATGAACACACGCACAAAATACTAACAAATCTGCCTTTCCCGTATGGTTTGATGAATCCGGCGTAAATATTTATTAAAATAACTTACAAATTACTAAATTGTTGCATATTTAGGAATGAGGGCCATTGTGTCGGTTGGAGTTAGCCAGACAGACAGGTGCTGCCTCGGACACCCTGCCCGGCCACGCCCGGGCGCGGTGCTCACCTCGGCCACGCATTTGGGGCAGCGCCAGTCCCCTTTGGGCGGGTCGGTGAGCGGGGGCAGCAGGCAGAAGGTGTGATAGTTGTCGTCACAGCCATCGCAGAGCAGCAGCTTCTCATCCTCGTCCCCGCGACCACACATCCTGCACACGAACGAGTCCACCTGGGAGAGAGAGTCCATCTTTACTTATCTCAGGGTGCGTCCCAATAATCTTAATTACGTATTAATGCTTACATATTAATTAATGTCTCGACACAAACCGCAATGTCATGTACATTGGACACTGCACATGCAAATACTTGTACTCAAAACGTTCAGGCGGTTTTGCATATTTCCAGGTAGGAGAGGAGTGGTAGTGGGGGAGTAGAGGAAGGGAGGTGGGGAGTGAAGAATATTGGGACGCACCTTCAGTCTACCCACAAGTCCCCTCCCTCAGTCTACCCACAACCCCCCTCCCTACAACCCCCCTCCCTCAGTCTACCCACAACCCTCCTCCCTCAGTCCACCCACAATCCATTCTGGCTGCCTCAGTATTGCCTTGTCCGGTTTTATTTTTAACCATTTCTCACCCTGGTTTTTCTGTTTTGAAGGGCAATTCTTTTTCTACATGAGCTTCCTTCCCATACTCACCCTGCATTATGGCGACGTTCCCTGGTCCCTTTTTCAAGCTATAACCCTGACCATTATTTCAGTGCTTCAAACTTTTATGTTTTTTTAGCAATTGGAATTGGTGTCATTTCCCTTTCGTCTTAGTCAATTCATTGAATTGAAATGAAAAATTGTGGATTTCAAAACATGAAGTTGACCCCAATCCTCGTAGCGAGACGCATTCAGTGCAGTGAAAAAGTGACCCCATAGGCTTCCCCAGAACGTAGCGTGGGACAGCCGTTAGCGGGGCGTGGGACAGCCGTTAGCGGGGCGCGGGACAGCCGTTAGCGGGGCGCGGTACTCACAAACTGCGTGCTGCCGAGGTTTCGGCGCAGTCTCATGGTCATCTTGGTGCAGGGCTCGTCCTTAATGCTGCCCTCTCCCTCTCCCTCCCCCTCTCCTTCTCCCTCTCCTTCTCCCTCTCCTTCTCCCTCCTCCTCCTCCTCCGCCCCTTCCTCCTTCTTCACCACGTCTTTGAGGGGTGGGGGGGGGGTCCTCGTTCCCCTGGCTGGGGCTCTCCTCCTCCAGAACCTCCTCCTTCACGGTCACCACAGCGCTGTCGCGCACAATGACCGTCTGTGGCAGCTCGTCTGGGGGGGTGAGAGACAAGTTTAGGGGACTAATTCAACAGAAGCCCAGAGCCTCGCTATCCTATCACCCGGAGATGAACCATGTACACACACGCACACCTGACAAAGTCCCAGCGCACACACCTTTCTTTCTGAGACCCTTATCCCTGGCCACCAGCCCAAGGCCCAGCATCTTGGGCCCCGCCCCGTAGATCTGCAGCTTCTTCAGCTCCGGGTTCTTCTCTATGTCCTCCTCTGTGGGCTCAGGCTGAGGAAGGGAGGGAGGGAGGGAGAGAGAGAGAGAGAGGGAGTGAACAGAGCTGTGGAGGAGGATAACACTTCACTGAGGGGGGGCTGAGGGGCAGGTGGGGGATGCTCCTACACGCTCCTCCTCTATCCCTGCCCTGAAATGATGACTCCATCCCTGCGCTGCACTGGGGGATGAACACTGGCCATCAGGCCACACAGGCTGAAATACTGTGTTCTGCACCTGGGGTTACATGCATACAAAGATGAGGCTAAAACCAATCTTAAAACACCTCATAAAATGGAAGAAAAAAAAATCAAAGTTCAGGAATCACCAAAGCTGAAATTTAAGTCGGATGCTGCATTAGGATTAAAGGGCATCAGTAACTACCGGGTGTCCTATTAAAAAACAAAAACAAACACAAACACACAAACACTCTTTGGTCCTGTCCCCACATCTGTCATTGATTGGCTGAGACTGAAAGGGGCGGGGCTAGCGAGAGAGGCGTCCCTCACTGAGTAACCGGGAGGAGGCTCACACAGGAGCAGTGTTATTACCAGCAGGGGTCCTAGAGCTCATTCATTGTGCCTGTCCAGCTTTGCTTTCATCATAAAGAGGCTTAGCCAATAGCAGCAAGGCAGACAGAGCTCTAGCCAATGAGAGCAGGCAATAAAAGAAGCACACAGCAGCAGGGGTAGCGGGCTGGCACAGCCAACACACTACAGCACCCTGAAAGCACAGCGGGTGAACAGAAACTCGCAGAACAGCAGTCCGAACAGCCCAAACACCGAGAGAGAGAGAGAGAGAGAGAGAGAAATCACCTCATCTGAACCGTGCAAGGTAACAGACAAGAGACGAGCGGAGAGGGGGATGCATTTACACAGGTGGAGTGAGACAGAGAGAGAGAGAGAGCAAGACCGAGCGAGAGCAAGCAAGAGATGGAGAGGTAAAGGGAGTGGACAGAGACGACCAGGCGGAGCTGCAGAGGAGCGGGAAAGCGAGGGAGAGGGAGAGCGAGAGCGAGAGAGGCAGTACCGAGGTGTGTTGAGAGCCTGTGTTGAGGGTGTGGGGGGGCAAATCTTCAGGACCCTGCATGGAGAGACAACAACAGCAACAATGGACTGAGAGAGGAAGGGGGGCAGGGGAGAAACATGGCGGACACGTAGCTGGGAGAGAGACAGCGTGAGGAGGGCCTGGGGCCGGGGGCTGAGTGATTGGGTAGGAGGGACAGTGCTCCAGACACACAGAGGGATGGACTGAGGAACTCTAATGAAGGGTTTTATATTAGGGATTAAACACTTCAATCACAGCATCATCTTCCCAACATAGAATGTCATCCATTAAAGTCAATGAGCCCTGGTGCAGACGGACACAGCTCACTGCACACTGAACACTGGCCATTACACCTGATCAGTCCTGTTACACACACACACACACACCTGATCAGTCCCATTACACACACCCGATCAGTCCCGTTACAAACACACACACCCGATCAGTCCTGTTACAAACACACACACCCGATCAGTCCCGTTACAAACACACACACCCGATCAGTCCCGTTACACACACACACACACACACACACACACACACACACCTGATCAGTCCCGTTACACACACACACACCTGATCAGTCCCGTTACACACACACACACACACACACACCTGATCAGTCCCGTTACAAAACACACACACCTGATCAGTCCCGTTACAAAACACACCTGATCAGTCCCGTTACAAAACACACCTGATCAGTCCCGTTACAAAACACACCTGATCAGTCCCGTTACAAAACACACCTGATCAGTCCCGTTTGGTTCTGCACATCGGATTATTCCGTTATCCACACCTCATCATTCCGTGATACACACAGGATCATTCCGTTACAAACAGAGGATCATTTGGTTATACACACGGGATACACACACACAGGATCATTCCGTTATACACACAGGATCATTCCGTTAGAAACAGGATCATTCAGTTACACACACAGCTCATCATTCTGTTATACACACAGGATCATTCGTTACACACACCTCATCATTCTGTTACACAAAGGATCATTATATTATACACGCCACATCATCCCGTTATACACACGTTCATTTTGTTATACATACGTGATCATTGCAGTGCTTACACTTTAAAAGCCAATAAGCATGAAATCATCAAATTAACAGTAAGCACATCTTGCCTCACCCCGCCCCCCCCCCCCCCTCACCATCTCAGAAATTAGATGTGCAAAATAAAAGAACGGATGGCACAATTAATGAAGAAATGATTTAATTAGTTAATCAAAAGTGATAGAGAAGCGTGAATGACACACTGAAACATGAGGAAGAGAATATGGCAGAAAGAGTTATTAATAAGCAGCAAGAGCTAGACTGCAACACCTGTCCGCTCTACTGCACGTCATTTTGGATCTCCTTTCCATTTAGAAAGAGGTCAGCTTTGCAGGGCGTTGACGGCATTTTAATGCATAAAATGCACAGTACCCTGCAACCATTACAGATGCTCCATTCCGAAACTAGCACAAACAAGAGCCAGCTTGTGATGACAGGAGGGTGATAATTTAATGCACAAATTTGTGATATTGTGCGATTGAGATTCAGAGAGGATATTAGTGGTAATAAGATGAGCCAGGTTAACTGTTCAGTTTACGTCATTAACTCCCCTGTGCGCTCACAGTGGGGCAGTCTGGGGTTTGTGCTCACGCTTTCTTTGTTACAGCAATATATTGGACATCTAACGTTGATCCAATATATATTAATTTCTGTATAACGTTGAATAAGTTAATGTCAACCAACGTCTATGAACTACCATTTTCGGTGACCCATTTGCGATGTCCGCTAAACACACGTAGACACCCTGAGTAGCGTTGTTTTGAGTGGGTGGGCACATCAGCAATGTGCAAGTCCATTTCTGATTGGCTGTTCATGTTGTATTTGGGTAAGTAGAAGAAACGGACGCAAATGATAGTTTAATCGAAAATAAATCTTATCGTCATCGTAGCAAATCACGAAAATGATCTATATTGTTTTATCACCCAGCCCTAGCTCACAGAGGGGCAGTCTGGGTTCCGTGCGCTCACAGAGGGGCAGTCTGGGTTCCGTGCGCTCACAGAGGGGCAGTCTGGGTTCCGTGCGCTCACAGAGGGGCAGTCTGGGTTTTTTGTGTAAATATTTTCTGTAAATAGTAAGTACTGTAAAACTTTTGTATATGTACGTTGAAACCAAAGCACAAACTGGGACCATGTTAAACATGTTTTTTTAAATTTAACTTTTATAAGCTCATCTTTTTAATCTCTTATAAGGAGGCCATTTATCTTCTGTATCTATCTATGCATGTTTGGAACCACTGAGGCTGGGTACAATTTTCACAAATTAAAATGCCCTATCACAAGAAAAAGGGAGAAGTGGAATTAACAAAATCCCATTTGTGACTACATATTTTAGCTGTACTTCTTACATGCCATTACACCTGTCAGATGACCCGTCAAACCTGTTGTGTGTGTGTGTGTGTGTGTGTGGTGGGCATTGTGAAATGGTATGAGCTTTGAAAATGTTATTTAAGAACCATGTCTTCCAGCTGACTCTGTGACTGGAGCACTAGTTTGACAGGAAATGGGAATTAATATTGCAAGTTTGAGCAACAGTGCACTCATATCAATGAATGGATCTACTCTATAAATGTTTAAATAACTTGCCATCTATATTCACTTGTCCATTGTTCTTAGTGCAAAACAGACAACAAATTTCACTTGGTTCAATGATTGACAGCAACTTCACTGTTAATTGGTACACTGCCACAAATTTAAGATGGAGATCCTTAACATCTCAGAACACTATGCACTATGCCAAGGGAAGCCTGTATGCTACATGCGAGTCATTGTACTGTTGGGCCAAGGTGTTTAACTTAAAGCTCTTCAGTAAATATTCACCCACCAAAACAGGGAGCTGACGGACTAATTTGAAAAGCAAGTAGGAAAGTTCTGGTTAGGTGTGGAGATTTTATGAACAATAATACAACGGGTAGAGTAAGCGAGTTGGGGCCCAGAGTAAAGGCCATTTCATGATCACAAAAAGTAGTATGTGGACGGACCTCTGCAGGGTCTGTACGGACCTATATTACATCATAGCGGGCCAAAAAGTGGACCCTGAGCGCACGTACATCTAGGGAGTCTGAGCAGCAGTCGTTTTTGTGTTCGCACGTACCTGTCGTTTCACCTACAAGTGTTCCATCTTCATACCATAATCATCTTCCATGAACAACGCCACTGTTGTTTGCACGCGTAAATGATGGATAATGGGTACGCTTTGAGTATGCGCAACGGGCAGTGTCACACTGCGCTCGGTGTTGACGGGTAGGGTCACACTGCGCTCGGTGTTGACGGGTAGGGTCACACTGCGCTCGGTGTTGACCGGTAGGGTCACACTGCGCTCGGTGTTGACCGGTAGGGTCACACTGCGCTCGGTGTTGACCGGTAGGGTCACACTGCGCTCGGTGTTGACCGGTAGGGTCACACTGCGCTCGGTGTTGACGGGTAGGGTCACACTGCGCTCGGTGTTGACGGTTAGGGTCATACTGCGCTCGGTGTTGACGGGTAGGGTCATACTGCGCTCGGTGTTGACGGGTAGGGTCATACTGCGCTCGGTGTTGACGGGTAGGGTCATACTGCGCTCGGTGTTGACGGGTAGGGTCATACTGCGCTCGGTGTTGACGGGTAGGGTTATACTGCGCTCGGTGTTGACGGGTAGGGTCATACTACGCTCGGTGTTGACGGGTAGGGTTATACTGCACACCTTACATTCTGAAATTTGAATGTACACACTATACAGGGCATGCACACCTCAACAATATGGCCTTAGTTTATAAAGCTGGTGCTTGTGTAACATGTTATTTGTAGATTAGTGAGGTCACACTGTTCAAGAGTCTGTTCATTTATGCCGACATTCCCTTACTTAGCACGCCCCACAGAGATCTGAGCAGGTAATAAACCCACAACGATGTGACCTCTGCCAAAATGGGTAAAAAATCAGCCAGAAACATCCCACACAATACGCACACCTTCGTAATGTGTTCTGGGTTAAGCGAAATGTGGGCCTTATTTCACAAGAAATAAACGGCCAGTCAGGACTCTGAAGTGATAAAACAGGATCAGATCAAAACCAATACGTTGGATCGCACGCAGAACAGGTGACCGTAATAACAATAATGATAACAACAATAAACACGAGCAAAAAAATCAGTGCATGAAGCAACTCCGTTAAGAAGGAAAGAAATCTGGAAATCAGAGTGAATCTACTTGCTTATTAAGGTTAATTACAGACAGCTGGCTGTACTCAGGAAAATGGGTTAGCGCTGATCCATGAAATCAAAACCTTTTTTTTTTTTTTTTAAAACAGAGTATTAGTGCATTTGATTTTTACACCAGGGTTAACCTGTCAGCCTATGCGCGTGCCGTGGAGGCGGGGCTCTTACATCAGGCTGCAGGCGATTGGCTCTCCTGCCGTAGCTGCTCATTTTGGAGGGCTGGACTGACTGGCGCAGGGGGATAGAGTGAGGCTTGTACTCCTTGTCCACCTCTTCGCTCTCATACGGCCTCGGCTTACATTGCTGTGTGCAAGGAGAGAGAGAGGGGTTTATACACAGGCTTTCAGGACGAAGGCTACACAAAGATCAAATATGTTAGCAGGGTGGGGGCAGGGGGGCACAAGACAAGGTTTGCACACTTTAAAAAAATGAAACATCTAACACACGTTTAAATACACAAATTTGTTTGACGTTCACAAAGAAATGTGCCACAGCTGAAAAGCTCTTGCCTAAAGAGCATTAGTCTGTGGGCTATAAAAACACACAAGGGCGTGCACTGAAACGTGTCATCCCTGCTTCGCCTCATTTCGTATGTTAAGACCGCTCTGTGTTTAACTACACGTACAGAGAGATATGATGGCTGATGCTGGAGTGAAGATATATTTATAAAACTGAGAAAAAAGCAAAGGGTAGAAATACCAGGACAAATGTGCGTTTAAAAGGGTAATTCCACCGAAAAACAACATTAACCTTATTTAACAGATCAAGGCGCAACTAATTAAGTCTCTCTTTGTGGCTCGCCAAAATAATTTCTGGGCTGAGATAATCAGAGATAAAGATATAATTTTGGTAGAGGTATAGACCTTTCAAGTGGGTGTGTAAGTTACATAGACACGTCGTAGGCGGAGCCAGCGCAGGGGAAAACAATGTTACTTTCTGAGTAGGGACACATCGTAGATCAAGCTAGCTATCATTGCCATTTTATTATAATGTCAGAAACAGAAAACTACACTTACACGTTGTTTCCTAAAGATATTTTGGCAAAATAAACCAAACCAGACTCGAGTGCTGTCCAAGGGGCCAAGACTGGGCTTTCGTTTTGAAGCTCACTTCCTGGTTGGGCTGGTAGCGGCAATTGTGCCGTTGCTCACTAGCGCCACTGCGATTGGCTCCAGTCTAGGTCGTTCACCATGTAAGTCAATGGCAGCAATGTGGTCAAAATACTCAGTCAATACATTTTTCCCACAAAACTTTTTTATTGCAATAGGTGCCTTTCCTTCATCTAATGCCTCTGCATGTGCTGATTTTTTTAAATATTGTGTTGTTTGGACAGGGTATTGACATTTGTTCAGGACCAATCAGAGGGACAGGTTGAGTCCTCTTCGGCTCCACGGAGCAGGCGCAGTTTGTACAAATGGGCGGCGAAAAAGACTTCCGAGATTCAATTCAGTTTTTACGAGGCCATGGAAAGGCAATGGGTGACGTCACAGTGGCTTTGTCCATATTTTTATACAGTCTATGGTGCTGTCCTTATGCGGTTACAGAGTGGACAAATGATTCAACTGAGTGACCACTGGTATCATTCCCCGATATCTCCTCTGCCTTATTAAATCCCCAGGTAAGGAACCATGTCAATTCCACTCCGTGACCATGAAAAGTAGACTAAGATTAGCGAGCTGACCATAATCAAACGGTTTCACTGAGTATTCGATTAGAGAAGCAATGTTAACAAAGTCATTTTCTTGGCTAGTGCGTTAGCTGTTGTTAGCCACGGCTTCTTGGCATTAAAGAAAGGTGCAAATGCGGGTGTTTAAATCTGTCATGCAGTAGCTAAGGCACACATCTTTTTGGCATTTGGAAAATTGCAATGTTTTTAATATATTAATAGATTTTGTCGTAGGTGGAAGGCTTCTGTTTTGAGCCCGAATACACGGCCAGATCAGGAGCTGAACACGCAGACTGCTTCGGCACGAAACGGACTTCAGGCTAGGCTAGCTAATATGTTTTCACGATACAAAAAGTAGATGAAGGGCTGCGTTTCCTAAATTAATGGCCGTATTTCCCCCATTTTTCTGGAGACTCTAGCTAATGGTGGTGGTATTTTTTCAGTAGAACTGTAACGTTAGTAGCTAACTTGCCGCTGCAGGACTAGTAGTAAAATCCCCTCTCCTCCCCTACATTTGCATTCAGTGGGAGTGGCAACCTGTGACTGGCGTTGACCGACACCGCCCATAAACTAAGTTGTAGTCCACAGTAAAACGGGTACCTGGTACATGCGCAGTAGTTTGGGGCTATA
This sequence comes from Synaphobranchus kaupii, assembly GCA_029718625.1. NCBI lineage: Eukaryota > Metazoa > Chordata > Actinopteri > Anguilliformes > Synaphobranchidae > Synaphobranchus > Synaphobranchus kaupii. The sequence continues at coordinate 11,115,366 of CM056380.1, forward strand.
TCTCTGCTCTCACTACAGGTAGAGTTGGCTGGGAACTCACTGTAATCAGGAGGAGAGCTACAAATCAAAAGTTTTTCGGTGGAATTCCCCTTTAAAAGACAACAAATCTCATGGATTCAGAATGGATTCCGGCTCAATATAGATACATTTAGCATAATGATCTAACAGGAAGAAAGTAAATGGAAGAGATTATGTGCATTACCGTCAGACTGGCCCCTGAGTGGAACATCTGAAAGGGATAGACGATCCTCTCATAGTGCGATCGCAGGAGGGAGCCAATGTTCTTCCCTGGGGGGTAGCCCATCTTCTGAGCCACACGCGCCCACCGTCTCTCCTTACTGACTGTTTCAAACCCCCCCTCTTCAGTCACCACCTGCAAAGTGCCACAAACATAGGTCAGAGGACAGAACATCAGCACTGCCCAAACCGAGAAGTCAGAACCAATCAGCACGGCCCAAACCGAGAGGTCAGAGCCAATCAGCACGGCCAACAGAGAGGTCAGAGCCAATCAGCACAGCCCAAACAGAGAGGTCAGCTGTCATTGCTTTTACAGTGTATTTTATAGCCCTGGTGCCCTCATATTAAATTTGTTTTTGGTCTTGCTGCCTTCTGATTTGGCCTTTTTGTCCTATATTTCGGCTTTTCCCTAAAAACAACAAAATCCGAGGCCCGGGATTGCCCGGGAGGTCTCCCACCCAAGTACTACCCCACACCTGCTTAGCTTCAGTAGTTTGACATGAAGGGTACAGGTTGGTATGTTTACTGACAAGTTCAGTAAACATTTATATAAATGTAAATATGAATACATAAAAATATGAATGTAAACAAACTGATACACAAGTCCGAAAACCGAGGACACGGAGGTGGTCTGTACATGCAGGGGTGGTCTGTACATGGTCTGTACATGCAGGGGTGGTCTTTACATGGTCTGTACATGCAGGGGTGGTCTGTACATGATCTGTACATGCAGGGGTGGTCTGTACATGATCTGTACACGCAGGGGTGGTCTTTACATGGTCTGTACATGCAGGGGTGGTCTTTACATTATCTGTACACGCAGGGGTGGTTTGTAACATGCGGAGGGATCAGTGCAGGGGTGCGAGAACCTTGGCCAGGCTGAAGAGATCCACAATGCGCCTCTCGATGTTGGGGATCTTGAGGGAGGATCCCTGGATCTCCCAGAACTTGGCGATGCGATCCAAGTAGTTGAGCTTCACGCGTGTCTCAGCCTGTGTAGAGGGAGGGAGAGGGGGTGAGTGCATACCCACAAAACAGGCAGTAGTGCAGCTTAATGGTTACGGAGCTGGGACTCATAACTCGTAATTGCAGGTTCAATTCCCAGGTGCCGCATTGCCATGGAAGCCAGAGATTAAAAGAAAAAAATACCTTTCATTTACAAATTATAATTTTTTTATCTTAGATTCATCAAAATAGCCACCTTTTGCAGTAATAACTGCTGAGCATATTCGTGCCATTCTTTCAGCAAGGGCAGTCAACGTGGTTCTGAAAGTTCACACCAACACTGCTGTAGAAGTTCCCACAGATGTGCTGCACTTGTGGGTTGCTTCTCCTTGACCTTTTGGTCCAATTTGTCCCAAATTAGCTTGATTTTAATGAACTCCAAAATATAGATCACTAGCTTGTGAAGTAAAAGATTATTTTTAACTTCTTACCGTGTGCCATTTGAGGTAATTTACAAAAGTTAAATTAAATTACTGCTTAAATTACACTAAAAACAGATAGTGTAAATAAATGTGTAATGTGTAAGAGAAAATAGAACAGGGATGGGAACAAAAATATCAGTAAATGTACAGCTCCAGGCCATTGGCCTTATGAACCACTGTTGCAGAACAAAGCCGTGGGAAGCAGAGAAAATACCGTCCAATTCCTGTGGAATCCAACCGGAATCCAAAATCCCTACATTTTTCCTAAAATCAATCATGCAGGAAGCGGCTGGCTTGAATCTGATCCTCAGTATAGCCATTTTCCCATGTATAGCTACTTTCCCCATGTACAGCCATTTCCAATGAGTTCCCCGAGCGCCAGCTGTAGGCTAAATTGCCGACTACACACCTCTGTTTTAGACTTATTGAAGGTTCACGAGTAAATTTAGTAAAAGCAAATTGTCTCCCCAACACCTACACCTCTAGCTGGCTACTTTTTTCACCTGGCTGGTTACTCAAAAATTTGGGGAATTCCCTGAATTTCATTGAGGGTCAATTAGCAGCGTTCTTTAGGCCGACGTTGAGCGTTCTCCAGATGAGACGGCCCATCAAGAGCATTAATTGTGTTCCTCTTTAACATGTCCTCCAATGATTTTGTGTGCTTTCGATGGGTATAATGGTGAAATTCCCCTCCCTGATTTTGTGCGTTTTTGATCATTATATTGTTGATGGTTTAACAACATTCCTCAAAGCTAGGGGGAAAATCCCTTTTTCAGAACAGAAAAGATCCCAATGTCTTTTAGATTCAGAAACACTTTGTCAACAAAATTATTCTCGGTCATGGGCACCAGATAAATTTGGCCTCGTTAATGGGGTTATTTATTTATTTATTTAATGCTGTACCAAATCTGATCCTCAGATCTGTAATCAGTGCCACGTCACTACGGATAGATATTGTTTTCCAGCCCACTGTCCTAACCACAGGCTGTGGTGAACAGTGTACTTAGCCGTGTGGTTGTACACAGGAAAGCAAGATCACGCAACAGGTGCACGGCACTGCTCTGCCAGCTGTCTACAGTAGGAAAAAAGAAACACCCGTGCAGTTTGGCCCGTGTGCGCACAAATGTACAGGCTTACAGAGATTCATATACAGACCACCGCATTGACTACAGCCAGCTGTCAAAAACTGTTGCCGACACATGGTTGGAGATAGTAGTTACTATGAAACCGATGAGGCTCAGAGAAAGGTTGCTATGAGGCGTTTGTGTATTATAACATCTTCAGAGACCCATCAGGGCAGGTCTTAACCCTTTGAAGAGTAGGTTTTATGGAATGTTTTTTACAAAATTCTAAGTCAGTATTCTACAACTCCATTGCTTTCAATTACCAGCAGTGATCATGACATCAGCATTAGTAATCACATATTTGCCATCGTACACCATAAAGGGTTAATGAGCTTTTACATAAGCTGAAATGTTTTATTTTTATTTTTTTTGGAGGCCGATCTGCACTGTTGTGGTGCCGAGTAGAAGGCGCAGTAGAGATAAATAAGGCAACTGTGAATATACCGTTACAGTCCCAAAGCCATCTCATTAGTTTACTTGCCGAAGGCACAAACTATTGTTCTCAGACAGAGTCTTACCACTTATTATTCCTGTTCTTCCAGATCCAACACACAATAACTAAAGTTACTGCACACACACACACACACACACAAACCAAGTGCTTATGTGTGTATTTCATAAGTTGGAGAAGTCCATGCGGATGTCTGGACAACAACGAATGAATACTGAATAAATAAAACTTAACTTGTTTCTTTGGTTTGAGTTTGAAAATCTCTAAATTCCAGTATCATTAATGTAATGCTGTACATATGTAGTGGTACTGCAACACTCAGGGATATTTGTCCTGTGCACATAGAACGGTAATATAGCGTTCAGGTATAATATAATCCTACTGTTGTTTTTATCTCAGCAGATTCAGAAAATAGTACCCTGATTGTTTACCATTGCCAAAGAATTCAAACAAATTTCGTTCTGAAGATGATATAATGTAACCTTCGAATGTAAACAAACCGCAGAGGGATATACCAGTTTGTATATATCATGAATATACAAACGGTTTGCAACACGCTCGACCAATCACAATGCGCGACCAAAACTTGTGTAATATTTACATAATATATACCGCTGACATCAAACACAGAAATACTAGACATTGCATACAGCCATAGTACCTCTAATGAATGTATTGTACAATGACCCTATAATGCAGTGCAGTTAACTAACTTTTTATCAAACAATTCTGTCATCCTCGAAGACTACTAATACTACCAACACAGCCATTACTGCTACTACCACTAGAACTACATCAATAACTGTATCAATTCAACCTTCGACAAGCAAACCGTTTCTTCTGGAGCTCCAATTTTTTTTATACGTTTCTCCATCTCAAGCAGATGGGAACGATTTTTCACGAAGAACTTTCTGGCAACTAAGGCTGGCATGCTGTGCATCGAAGGCTTTTCTCGCGACTCGTTTTTACTGACAGAGTCGAGTGCTTTAGGTGGAACTGCTGTGAGCAGCAGCCCCCGCGTGAGCGCATGTGCATGTGAGGCGCATCCGTCCGAGAGAAACGCCACACGCGCCGACGTGGGAGACGGACGAGGGCAGAGAAACAGACCTCCAGCTCGTTCAGCCGCTGGATTCGGGGAGTAAAGCGGAAGTTGTCCACCTCCACAGCAAACGGGGGCTGCCATTCCTGTGGTTGTGTGTGTGGGGGGAGAGAGAGAGGGGGAGAGAGGGGGGGGGGGAGAGAGAGAGAGACGTTCATCTTATGGGCAGGAAATATGTAAAGTGTATACCCAATACACCACTTTCACGTGGTTTTACCATGACATGGCTTTCATGTTTTTAACTCAGGCTACCATGTCTGAATCAAAAACACATCCCGTTACAGTGCACTCAGGCTACCATGTCTGAATCAAAAACACATCCCGTTACAGTGCACTCAGGCTACCATGTCTGAATCAAAAACACATCCCGTTACAGTGCACTCAGGCTACCATGTCTGAATCAAAAACACATCCCGTTACAGTGCACTCAGGCTACCATGTCTGAATCAAAAACACATCCCGTTACAGTGCACTCAGGCTACCATGTCTGAATCAAAAACACATCCCGTTACAGTGCACTCAGGCTACCATGTCTGAATCAAAAACACATCCCGTTACAGTGCACTCAGGCTACCATGTCTGAATCAAAAACACATCCCGTTACAGTGCACGGGCCCATAGAGGCCATTGCTGTGTCAAGGGTTTGTATCACTCACTCTTACCTGATGTATAGAGCCAACACACTGATGCAGGCTTACTCAGAGGCCAAAGGACCGTCAGGGGCATTTATAAAACCACTTTCTGATCATTGCAAACAAACAGGGCCATAGCTTAGTGAATGGCAAAAAAAAAGCACAGTGCATTTCACAGCTATACATTCATATGCACAAACATAAATTTAATTAATAATCGGTCGGCGGAAAATTATGTGGTTTCTTGGGAGAATCCTTATTCCAGACAATGCATGTTCACAGCTTTCCTTATTACAGACAATGCATGCTCATAGCTTTCCTTATTCCATACAATGCATGTTCATAGCTTTCCTTATTCCAGACAATGCATGTTAATAGTTCTCACTCATCGTGAGCATCTTCACCCACTGTGAGCCAAAATGGAGCCATATTCTCACCGATGTTTGAAATTTGCAGCATTTTCAACATGAAACAACAGATCAAACACCAGCCACAGACCGGCCATGTACGCACCCTGTTTTAAAGCGCCCGTAATAGATTCTCATTTCTCCCCTTATCTGCACTGTGGGCTTGCGTGTCCGTGCACTTAAGGTCAGAAGAACAGGCACACTTACCGCGGGAGGGCGGATCTTGCAAATGCCCGACTTCTCGGCGATTGGACGAATTTTGGCAATGTACCCCAACGGATCGGCGAACTCCTCCCAGGAAGGTTCGAACACCGGGCATTCAGGGGGGGGCCTGAACTCCTCCCCGTCCATTTCTCTGATGGGACGACACAGAAGCGCCGATCAGCCCCGGGGGGTCTCGTCTGTGGGTCAGCTAGCCAGCAGGCTAACGTGGCTAAGGACCAGCCCAACTCAATCAATCGACTACGACAGTTTCTATCAAACAATGCATGGGAAAGGAGAAATCGGGGGATTTACTGAATTGGAGGTGACAAAGAGGAGGGGCATTCGTTCGTCACTTTCACTCCTGTGCAGCACATTATCTCTGGGAATGAACCCAAAGCCTCAGCTATTCATGCATTCCACCCTGACAACACCATCTGGGACTTTAACAAGAGTCACAAAACGAAGGAAATTGAGACGCAGCCCAATTATGAGCCGTTAAAAACAAATGTGATGTTCACTATGACATTCATAAGGCTTATTGTTATACATTCAATACTTATGTGGTACGGCATATTCAACATCAATGAAATTTAAAAAAATGTACTGTTATTTAACTTAATTCTGAAAGTGTAAGTAAACACCTGTCTGTGGGGAAGTAGGTAGTAGGTTATAGATTATTTACTAAAGGAATAGCTGCATTGCTTGGGTCAAAGAGTTAATTTAATACACATTATCTGTAACTGAATTTATCTGGTATATGTGCACAAACGGTTATCGCCGTCACAGATCTCAGTGCAAGTCGAGTTCAGGGATTGAGTCAAATCCATGGACTGTATAAAAATAGGTCAAATCCCACTATAGCTCACGACTCCACTCGACCATGACCTCTGCACTAGGCAACAACATAACGACCTTACAATGCTAATAATTAGGATAAGGTGTACCGACCATTTGACCTTCCCCTACTAACAGCAAGGCATACGACCATTACACTGCCAACGCCAACCGCCTATTGACTTCAGATCAGGTCGATGAAACACAACAAACCCTGTAACTTATCAAACAGCAGCATGTTTCTCTTCTCAGGCGATAATCTAATATCCTCCATTTGCATCGTCTACTCAATGGTGAGATAAAACTGTCCTTGGTGCAACCTCCTGGCCCCATCAAACGTTACACTTCGACCAAGTCTCATTAGCGCCCCCAGTTGGACTCCGGCGGTATGGGGTCGCGGACTGGAGGTATACGTGACTCGCCCAGTTGCCATCCCCTCCCTCCCTTCCTCCCCCCGATTTTCAACAGTGCACTCCTGGTGTGCGAACAAAGCTGTTTGAGATGCCCTGACCACGCAGCCTATCCGTGTAGGCTGTCTTTGTGTACGGGCCCCGGGCATGTGCGTTATGGTCAAATAGAAAAACACACCGTATAAATAATGTATCGTTAGTAGCGCACCGACGACAAGACACCTTCGGGAAAAAAATGGCTGCTCGACATCTTGCTCTAGCAAAAAAAAAAAAAAAACTGACAGTCGTTTTCATAAGTGTGTTCACGAGTTCATTGGCTTTTGGTCTAATAAATGTGAATAACTCGGTTTCAAGGCACCCGAATGACGTTACGTCAATATATCATGAGATGTAAAGAAATCATATATCGGCTAACGTTAGCTACAACCAGGCAGCGATGTTGCGGCCATGAGCAACTGAACTGTTGGCAATGCTGCTACAACATTCACATGTATAACTATTACACAATCTGTGATTCCCGTTCACACGTACTTACCTAACAGCTAAATCAGAATCACCTACATCAACTTCAGATAATAAACGTTAGCCGGCTGTTACAGTCCGTACGCCTTCACGTGTACCTGCTAGCTAAGTTGAAATGTGGCCCAGTAACTACATTAACGTAATTTTAAACATTTGCTAAACGGCTGACTTGTATGTGATCCAGTCCTAAGTTACTGAATCTGATACCGCACCAGGTAAGTTCGCGAGTTTGCAATTTGTTCAGTAACGTTGCAGATAATTTAGCGAGCGAGCTAACATTAATCCACCCAGAACCCGGATCAACTAACTTCGCCAGCCAACATTAACCAACGCATCGAGAAGATTAGCGAAGACTGTCCGAATAAATAAATATAAGAGCTAAAATGAGAAGCTAATTAACGCTAGGTAACTTAAAGCTAGCGACAGTCACTGTTACAACAGAGACACGAAGCTAGTTAGGTAACTTAAAGCTAGCGACTGTTACAACAGAGACACGAAGCTAGTTAGGTAACTTAAAGCTAGCGACGGTCACTGTTACAACAGAGACGCACGTCATTGTTGTCTAATGATGGCATTGAGAATAAGTGGCTATCTGGTAGTGGCAGATTCTGGTTGGTATAAGTTAACGTTACTGCCGATAAAACACAATCTCTGTAACACCAAAACACACATTGACGTTAAAGTTATCCACACTTACATCCTTAACGTAGATCTTAGGACGGAAACTGCGGCTGGGTCATTTATCTCGCTTGTTAACCGATATTGTAATGTTAGGCCTTAGACAAGCCGCCTATACTGGACAAAATAAAACTAAACAGACGGGTGGACGTTATCAAACAATACTTTTTTTTTTAAACTAAGAACGCAAATTCCAAATGAGTTAATTTTAAAAGAGATAGGAGAACGTAACCTTAGTCTAGCTGACAAACACCAAGTTACTCAGCTAATGTTGGTTCGGTAAACAACGACGGCGAGCTAACATTCGCCAAGCAAGTAACTCGAATCATCTTGAGTTCAATTCAAATGATCATTAACGTTGGTCATTAGCTAACGTTAAGAGCGGTGTTATTGGATATATTCGGTTATAGTTCAACACTAGTTGGTTGGGTAGTTAGTCGCTAGCCACCTGGTTAAAATGTGAAATAACGCGAGGGCCGCTGCAGTCTCGACTCATAACAGTGTCTATTGTTCGGGACTGGGTCACTCTCCGGGCGGCTGCCGTCTGCTCTGCGGCCTCCGCTTTTTTCAGCCCATCTCAGTGCTCCGGTCCCTGTTGCTCGACTAACTGCGGCTGCCCTTAAGTTGCTCTTAGCCGCTTTTATTCTTGTTTATTTTCGACTGAAATAGAGTTTTCCTCTGGTATCATACGGCTGGACCACACATGCTAGCTAATGTTAGCCATATTTTCCTCCCTCAGGTTGATGTCGCTCTCCTCCCCCTCTGTTGTTGTTTAGGTCCCGTTGTCTTAGCGAATCATCCGGTTCTCGTATCTCCCGCTGTAGCGGTTGTACCTGCAGATATCCGGTCCCTTCGCATCCAAAGCTTGAAATCCTCCGTTAAACAGTTCGTTATTGCAGATGCGTCTCAGCACGAGTCGAATCCTCAACGGTTGAAACTGTGGCTTAATCTGCTAGCCTCCGCTCCGCCTGCCTGGACTAGCCGCCATCTTAGCCTCATCACTGCCTCAGCACAGCCCCTACCCCCCTCATCACCGCTTCATCCTTCCACAATATATGCGAACTAGTTGTATACTCTTCCCCTTGCTATTTCTGATGAGTTAACACATGACAACAACGGCGTGTGTCATTCGTGACGACGGTATAATAGGGATATTACTGTGGAAAAATTCACTTGCTTACGACGTTTAAACAATCTTAATGAGTTTATGCGATATAGGTATTGCGGGTAGATAGTGGGACGTGACGCGGAATAATATTTCTCCGAAACGCGGATGTTTTTTTTCGCCTGGAAGAAGTAGCACCAGCCGTTCGACACTCAGCTTAGTGGTCTGATGGTCGATTGGTCTTCGAGCTCCTTGCGTGGTGACGTCACAGGGATGACGCAGTGTTTACGTAGCCGACGAACTTGGAAGTATTTTGTATTTTTTGTCAAAAAAGGAAGTATTTTTCGTCACGGTCTCACCAGAAAAAAAATCCGGTGTGCTATTCAGTTTCGGTCATTCAACACTTTCTATTTGGTCTTACTCATTCAGGTAATTTATGGCAGCTTTATGGTTTCATTGAAATAAAACAAAACAAGATAAAATAAATTAAAAAATTTTTTTTTTTTTTTTTTTTTTTTTTTTTTTTAAAGAAACTGACTGGCTCAGAGGCATCTCACGGTGGGGTCCTGGTAAATTTGGTTGTGTTTTTGTACAGGACTGAGATCTGTTGTATGGTGATATCATTTTGGGAAACTGTATGAAATCCAATGGCGGCTGGTGGTTTGTAAAACTGAGGAGGCTGGGGGAGTGGGTTGTAATTGGTGCGTATTCAGAATATAGTTAATGGACGGTACAGAGTTCATTAAAACAAAGTAATAATAATAATAATAATAATACCTTTCATTCAACACAGTGTAGATTCAAGCCCTTGTGAGGTCTACGAGGAACTGGCAGAATGGCCTGCATTTAGACTCCTGAAAGGAGAGATTCTATTTTTATTGGATGATGCAAACTTAAATATAAAGCAGCTTGTACAGCAACATTATACATCCAGGTGTTGTACATGTGCATATTATCAGATTAGTAATTATTCTTTAAAAAATTACATTAAATTTTATTTTCTGTTGGAATTATTCCCTATGGCACACGCAACTTCAGACCGCTGCACTCATTTGTGCAGCTTCTGGAAGCGTCTCACTGTACGAGCTGCTTTTGGAGTTACCTGAATTGACCACAAACCGTATGGGTTACGTATGTAACCCCGGTTCTATGAATACGGTCAACACGCCACGGTACGGGGTCATCCTTGCCGGGAGGGTGAGCTGTTAGGAGACTGAAGAGCAAGTTAACCACCACCACAGGGCGGAACCACGTCACACCGTAAATATGGTGCACGCACGCCGCCCGTCCTCTTTTGCCGACTGTAGGGCGTAGAATTCCCCGCATGACCACGCTGCGTGGCGCGTTGACCATATTCATAGAACCAGGGTTACATACATAACCCATACGTTCTATTTCAACACGCCACGGCATGGGTATTCCAAATAAAGTCAGCCGGGGAATGTAGTGGGGGTAATCAAGACACGCGTGACACAAGAGGGCGCTTCCAACATAAGCCACTTATTAGATGCTGTCCTCCTAGAAGAAGCAAACGTAAAGTGTGAATGTGAAAATAACCCCCCCGGGGTGATCGAAACCCTGAATCGTCACACAAATCATAGTCAAGGTCACTCCGCTGCCCCAGAGGACAGAGGACAGAGGAGGCAACCGATGTGGATGACACCACGTCCAGGTGATCAAACCTGGCAAAAGCGAGGGATGAAGCCCAGCACGCCGCTGCTCATAGTAAAAGCCCAGGAGAAAGCTACGTCCCGAGTGGAATGTGCAACTATGCCTGCGGAAGGGGGCACGTCAGAGCTGCTATAAGCCATGGAAATCATCTCTACCATCCAATGGGCCAAATGCTGTTTAGATGGGGCGAGGCCCCCGCATAGCCTCTCCTTAACAAATTAAAAGATCGTTGGTTCTCCTCGCCGCAGTCATGCGGGAGATATAAGACCGCAGAGCCCAGACAGGGCACAGTGAGTGCAGCAGTCTGGCTTCTTCAGGGGTCTCACGGGGAGAAGGATGAAAACCCTCCGACACAACAGGCAGAGTGATGGACGACCGCGGAAGGGACCTTAGGCCGAAAGGCGGGATTAGGAAGCAGAGAATCTGCCGAGCTACCGTCACCCAACCGCAAGCAGGAGGGGTGTACCGACGGCGCATGCGGCTCGCTCACATGCCTCTTGGAGGCAATAGCGTGCAGGAAGGCAGTCTTCAAGGAGAGGAGCGGCTCAGTGAGGGCATTCAAGACCAGCTGTAAGTCCCAAGAAGGGATTGAGTTAGACCCAGGTGGCCAAAGCCACCTAACTCCACCTAACTGGCTGGCGAGAAGGTGTGATGCCACCGTCAGGCCCTCGATACGCTCATGGCAGTCCGAGATGACTGCCAAATAACCCCTTAGTGTGGACTCCACTTCTTCAAAGAGGGACGAGAGGAATGCTAAGACAACTGGAATGTCACACTAGACCAGTTAGTGTGGCAACAGCGGCTGAATCTGCCCCACTTCCCAGTGTAAAGCGCCCTTGTGGGGGGGGCTTTTGACGCCTGAAGTGTCCCCAGCACTGCTGGCTTTAGGCCCTGCGGCCACTTCCGTCCATGGCCCAAACATGCAGGCTGTAAAACTCCGGGTTCGGGTACCAGCACGTCCGCTCTGGCCGGGAGGCGCCACTGGTACCCACTGGCAACTGCCTCAAGTCCGCCATCCATGTCTGCTGTGGCCAGTCGGGGTCAACCAGCAGAACTCGTGGGATGCTGGGAGTCATGCCCAGTCCTGACCGCTGGGGGTCAGGCTGACGGGACAGGCTGTTCGATATTGTAGTAGACAGCTCATCGGGGGTGGCGGCAGGAGGGTCCAGTTACCGGGTCTGGGTGGCTGCTGCTGTGATGCTATTAGCCCTGCAGGGTCTGCTGCATTGCCTGCATCTGCAACTGAAGCTCATGGAGCTCAGATTCCTGATGCCGGCGCTTTTTTAGCACCCTTCCTGGCCTTCCCCTGCGCATGCAATCATCCACTATCTCCCGGATTCTGCACACCTTCCGACATACTCAATGCTGAAGTGCGCCCAACACCAAGCCAAGGGCCCGAATCAGTAGGACTGAAGGGCCACAGGGGGGTGAGGAAGCCTCAGGTAGCGTATGCCCTCATTGGCACAGAGGCTCCTTTCAGCTTTTTTTTGTTGTTTTTGTTTCGTTTGTAACAACCAACAGAAAATGTAATCCAACGCACTCAATACGGGTTATTACAACAAAAAGGTATCGGTCGTGAAACTGATATCATTTCAGAAAAGGAAAACGGGCAGCGAACCGCCCAAACAACAACGGTAACAAACTCTACCGCCATCCGCCAAGGACGGCAATAAAGTGCTTAAACGCGTTGCTGGGGAAGAAGGAAAAGCCCTGGGTCAGCGTACTCCTGCTCAAGAAGTAGAGGCTCCGGTCGGCAGCGGGAGAGGGCAGGAAAAGCCGCGATTCCACAGGTCCAGCGAGAACAAAGAAAAACACGCTCAAAGAAGTCTCACGCTCAAACTGGAGGAGACAAAAAGAGGACGAGCGGTGTGCACACACCATATTTATGGCGTGACGTGGCTTCTGCCCCGTGGTGGTGGTTAAATAGCTATTCAGTCTCCTTACTGCTCACCCTCTCGGCAAGGATGACCCCATACCATGGCGTGTTGACCGGTGTGAAATAGTACCCTAAATACCCCTATACCGGCCATTTTAAAGCTGGCTGGTCAGTGACATTGGCCATCAATATCCTTCAAAAATAGTCTAGGCCAATTGACAACAAAAAATTGAAATAATATCACATTGAAAATATCAAAAACAGTTGAAAGGGAACTATCCCTTTAACAAGAAGGAATTTTAAGATGTTCGATAGTCGGCGCTATTTTGATACATTTATATATTTCAGTTTAAATTACAGCAGCAATTGCATGGAATGCTATGTACATTGTTACTTGCACGCAATTAAAATTATTTGACAAAAAAAACCGCAGGGAAAAAACTTTTTTGATTAATTTTTGGTGGATCCTTGCAACAACCCCGCCCCTCCAAGCAGCCGTCACTGGTGGAATCATTCTTTATTTTAAGCAAATTATGGGGGGGTTAGATTTTTTATTTTTTTTAAGTATTGTTATTTGAATTATAGGTACCATCATAATAACTGCAACTCCAGCCTAATTGAAAAGAATGGCCACTCTCTGTTCAAAAGCAGGAGAACACAAGGAGCACAATGTAAACACCCAGAGCAGCAGAACCTAACCTCCAGATTAGGCAGGATAGGGAGGAAGTCAGGCCACTTCCTGTTCACTTCTTGTTTACAGGACCAGTTTGTGATTATAAAACAATTGTATGCATCACAGGGGGTTCTTACGCTCAGGAGCCCAATGAATCACCGGTCCTTTCCTTCTACTGTACAATATTACGCAAGAACAAATACCACGTCTGTTTCCAGGACAACTGCTTGGGATAGCAACTCTGCACATGCGTAGGGAAAATGTCAAGCTTAAATAAGTCTTTTTTCTTTTCTCTTTGATCACCGGTGGCGCAGTTCCTGTGGAAATAATCTGTGGGGTCACGACTTCATTCTGTCAGTGAAGTGCTGTCACAGGCATTGTGGTCCGACTGCCTCAAAGAGGAACTGAATTCCCACACTACCGCTGAAGCAGTTAGCTCTACTATTCCCATTAATCTTTCCTGGAAGCTGGCATTTGTGTACAACCCCAGACTGCATTATATTATACCTCAAAATGTACGTGGTTAAGTTAAGTGTGACTGTGTGTTCTGGACCCAGAAAGGATAAATGGCTGTTGAGTGAATGAAACTGATTTTGCATAAAGGTTTAGGCTTTGAATTTGCCAATATAAAAATAACTACAAACTAGAAATAACGTATCTTAGCCACACCCAAAAATTTAGTCCAGGTGTTCCCACTCTGGGGCCCTGGGGGGTTCTCAATGTTCCACGTGTTAAAGGGTAACCACACTTCCCCCCTGTAAACGTGTTTGTACGCCTACCTTATAATGAAACTTATTCATGCATTCCGTTATTTCAACAATTCTGAAATAATATTGTATACCATAAGAAACTGGTAGAAAAGCGCCTTTGTGCTGCCCTCTAGTGGTTGAAATTTCCTTTCTGCTCCCCACACTGCCGTGACGTCAGAGTACCGCTTTGGAGGCTCCACATTTTTAAACCGGAACAACGTGGCGTCCTGTTCATAAACTCCCTTATTCCGCCTAAATAGCCCACGAAAATATGTTTCTGAAAATACTTGTGATGAGAAATGGGCCATGCAGTTGCTGAATCTTGATTCATATTTGATCTGCAACGTCGAGTTTGATCCCCCACTCCTCTCCCTCACTCACCCCACAAAGTATTTTTCAAAATTGTGTAGTAGGCGGAGACGGGCTGAGACAGTGGGTGTACTTACTCTTACTTCATACTTCATACTGTACCGGTCTAATTTAAGGCAGAATCTAGTCTCACCCCCCAATTCCCATAGAGATCCATTCAAATGCAGAGGAGTTATATTATCGCTTGTAACAGTACCTGAAAATAAGATATCAAGAGTCTTTTGATGTTGATGGGTCACAGACTTCAGGAAGTAACAGCATGCAAAGGATATGTGACCAAATATGAAATATGATACTTTAAAAATACATTAAAGCAAAGGGTATGAATACTTATGCACATGAGAAATTTCAGTTTTTGATTTTTAATACATTTGCAAAAATTTCTAAAAACATGTTTTCACTTTGTCATTTTGGGTTATTGAGTATAGATTGATGGGCAAAAATGGCAATTTTATCCATTTAAAATTTAATCTACAACGCAATAAAGTGTGCAAAAAGTGAAGAGGGTTGAATCATTTTGAGTGCAACTGTATATTTATATTATAAATATTTGTATTGTAGCCAAATTATACACACGCTCACACACACACACACAGATGCTGGTGTGTTAAATAGCTACCGCAGTGTATGCTGAATATTGGAAACAATTCAGCTGAAGTATTTCTTTAGTTCAACAGTAGACAGCAGGCATTCAGGCCAGTTCATGTTAAAATTTGGGAAACCATATTGCAAGAAATTACTAAGCAACTAAAAATAAATAAATAAACAAAGCCAGTCTTTTCCACTGCAAGGACATTTTTATAATATCAGAAGCAATAAATATTCACATTTCATTTATCTGTATTTCTTCAATTGAAACTATGTACACAAATAAAATTCCTTATATTTCTGGTATTTTTACAATTATATTAATATCTGCTCTGAAACACACACACACACACACACATACAATTTTACAACTGAAATTCATTCTCTGACCCCCCACCCCAAATAAAAACAATGAAATATTAATCCCCCCCACCCCACACACACACGCACGCACGCACGCACCTGAATTACAAAGACGTGGTACAGTCCATTCCATAGTCAATATTGAGCATTTGTATTATATAATATGTACATTCAGGTCAATAGGCTTCATTCAGTAAGTGCAGATACCAGATACTCATGCAAGTGGGGATCACAGAGGGAACATCACCCAGTGAGGAAACAGCCCTCCCACCCCCCCAAATTACCCCCTTCCTTCTCCCCCCTCTCACCCCCTTCTTTCCCAGTGAAAGTAAAGGAGATTTGGGGCATTACTGACGTTACCATCTATAAGGAGTTGAGCTCCGCCCAGCAGTACTTTCTGTGCGAGTCATGGGACGCGCGCCCCAAACCCCAAGTTGCGGCCGGCCAGTGGGGCGAAAGGGGGCGGGGCTGTGAAATGGAGGGCGGAGACAGATGCGGGGCGAGGGGGGGGGGGGGGGGGGGGGGGTGGGGCGTAAGGGCAGGTCTAAAGTGAGGACTAAAAGGGGGGCACAAAAACTGTCAAGCGTCTCGATTGTGTGCAAAAACCACAAAACTGCACTGAAGTAAAGAGTGGGCATCTCCGCAGTGGAGGTGCCGGCAAAAACACAAATCAAAATCAGAAGGAAAAAAAAAAAGGAAAGAATTTGCAATCAGGTGTGTATGTGTGCATGTGCACGGATCAGCTCATGAATGGAGAACAAGACTGTCAGACCTTGGGCAGAACAGAGGGGCGCAATGCATTTTATCAGTGCGGCGACTCACTGCTGCCACCTAAGGGAGATATGTACCAATTACAACTCGCAATAACTCTTACGCAACACCATTCTTCTTTTGTGGAAAATAAACTCTTGAAAATGTACAGTTTTAGTGATGATCCTGTGCTCACACACACACACACCTGTTACTTTAATAAGGACTGTATAAAAAGTGCTAAACGGTACGGAACATTGCTAGAAACAATGAATAAATATCAAGAACAGTTCCATCAATTAATAATATAATAATAATAGTAGTAATCATTGTCATAACCCAAAACTATTGAGCCTCAGCCTCTGAATTGCAAGACAAAATTGAAAGGGTTATTGAATATGAGAGGGTTATTACAAATGAAAGGGTTATTACAAATGGAGGATTATTAAATATGAGAGGGTTCATACAAATAACAGGGTTATTACAAATGGGAGAGTTATTAAAAATGGAGGGTCATGAAATATGAGAGGGTTATTACAAATGAGAAGGTTATTAGAAATGGGAGGGTAATTACAAATGGGAGAGTTATTACAAATGGATGGTTATTAAATATGAGAGGGTTATCACAAAGCAGAGGGTTATTAGAAATGGGAGGGTTAATGCAACCAAAATATCTCACAGGTCCAGTGTAATGTAGCTCTTCACTGGTCCGAACAGAAGTAACATTTGTTAATATTCATCGTAAGAATTATATAAGAAACAGTGATATACCAGCAAAAATAGACTAAAGTTTCCCAAAATCATTAGTAGTAATAAGGTAAAGACTCTTTAAACGGGAATGGATATCAACCCTACCACAAGCATTGCAACCCTACCACAACTCATATTGACAGTCCTGTCTCTTGGTCCCTTGGAAAAATACACTCTCTCTCTCTCTGTCTATCCATATATATCCAAACTGTGTTACTTAACCTGTCACTGTGCATAATGCATGAAGGGGTGAAACAGAGAGAGAAAGACAGAAAGAGAGAGAGAGAGAGAGAGAGAGAGAGGGGGGGGGGGTAGGTAGGTTGAGGATTTGAGATGGGTTGAATGTGCTGTTAGCCCTCAGCTGAATTAAAAGCCCTCGCCATGGGCATTCTGAGAGACATGTCCCAGTGGCGTGTGATTGGCTAAATGGCTACAGTGTCACACCCTGGGGAGGGGTATCAATCCACAGGGTATTCCCTGCCGCATGCTGCTTGTGCATTTACATCCCCTCGGGTCCAGCTGCAGTCCGTCTGCGCTCGCAGTAAATGCTGCAGCGGCGCATGGGTTTGCCGCTGGAACCGCCACATTGTGAGAAAAAAATGTAAATACTGTTTTCTTCCAAAAAAAAAGAGGCAAACCCAGTTCAGTTGACGAGAGTAACTTTGCCTCATACAGTGTTGACATAATCAGATTGGTAAAACTGCAACACGCCTTTACAATTTCACAGAGTGCTGCAAAACATTTTACGATGTGCTGTAAAACTTTACAGTGTGCTGCAAAACCTTACAGTGTGCTGCAAAACTTTACAGTGTGCTGCAAAACCTTACAATGTGCTGCAAAACCTTACAGTGTGCTGCAAAACTTTACAGTGTGCTGTAAAACTTTACAGTGTGCTGCAAAACCTTACAGTGTGCTGCAAAACCTTACAGTGTGCTGCACAACTTTACAGTGTGCTGCAAAACCTTACAGTGTGCTGCAAAACTTTACAGTGTGCTGTAAAACTTTACAATGTGCTGCAAAACCTTACAATGTGCTGTAAAACTTTACAGTGTTCTGTAAAACCTTACAATATGCTGTAAAACATTAGTGTTCTGTAAAACCTTTCAATATGCTGTAAAACTTTACAGTGTTCTGTAAAACCGTACAATGTGCTGTAAAACTTTAGTGTTCTGTAAAACCTTTCAATGTGCTGTAAAACTTTACAGTGTGCTGCAAAAACCTTTTAATGTGCTGTAAAACTTTACAGTGTTCTGTAATCTCTGTATTCAGTGTTGCCTAAGCCTTCCAGGTGCACATGGAGTTTTGAGCATCACTCACACACGAGACAGTAATGATCCAACAGAAGAAAGCACTGTCCAGTACACAACCTGGATTTAGTCAACATCCGTCCTTAACTTTGAGTTAAATGCTAGTCTAACTTCCTTCCTTTACAAACACAGTTTGGCAGATTTATTCTGGTCACTGTCGATGTTGTGAAGTGGTGTGTTGTGGCATTTGTGAAGAAGAACCACTTGCATTTGACTGTAAAAGTTAAGAATGAATGTTGACATTCAGGCTTACATGTCCAACAACACCCCCGATAAAAAGAGCATTTTCACAGCGGGCAACGCATTCTGCCAACGAGCCGAGAGCTGGCTTCGGAGTATGCATTGGCTGAAGTTACACTCTCTCTGGGTCCTTTTGTGCTATTTAGTCAAGAAATTAAATTTTGAGCCAACTCGTTCCAAACCCAACGCGTAGGAGCGTAATTTGGCAGCACGTGAAATCTCTGGAGCTAAAATTCAGCTGAGGGACAGGAGGAAGGATGTAGGAGGTTTTGGAGAGGGGGTTTATGCTCAGTGCCAGGTACAATCTTCTGACCCTCTAACAGAGCTGTTATCGCATCCGCCATCTCCCGCCCCTCCAGCAGTGACCTGCAGACATTCTCAAGTACACCGGTCTTCGTGGTTCGGTCTGGTCCGTCCAAGCTGAAGCTGTTCAGTCCTTTTTCCAATGCTTTTAGAAGTTTCCAGAAAGCTCTTCCGTATTGTCTCTGTTAACTCTGTCCAACAGGGTAGTGTCCACCACTTCAAAACGAATTGCACACCTCTCAGCCAGGCACACAGGTACAGAGGGTGTGTGCTCGTGTGTATTAAAGAGTGTGGATTTTATGTATCATTGTCTTCCTGTGTCTGCCTCCTAGCATCCGTCTGTGTGTGAGTGTGTGCGTGTGTGTGTATGCGTGCTTGTGTGTATTACAGAGTAGTGGGATTGTATGTGTCTGTCTGTCTCTGTCTGTTTGTCCTCTGCCTAGGATGTCTGCTGAAGGCCAGTGCAAACATCCCTGTACGGAGTTCACACTGTCTCTTGGCTGTTTGCTTGTTTCTGATTGGGTGTGTGTACAGTGTAGTGACCCCTACTTCCATCTTCCCATGCCCCGACACTTACAGGACAATACAGGAGCTCTGTGTTAGCATACATATACACACGTATGTGTATGCCCATGTGTGCATTGTGAGGCTTACTGCTTCTAAGTCTGTGAGTGTGTGTGTGTGTGTGTGTGTGTGTGTTTGTGTGTTCCTGCTCTCTCTACACATGCGGGAATCGGAGGTGAAAGTAGCAGAGTCTGAGCAAGCTCCGCCTCTTGCGGCCGCCCGCCCCCGGGGCCCCTGCCCCGCCTCCCTCCCGGCCCTGGCCCCGCCCCCCGCCCCCCCGGCCCCACGTTCCTCTCAAACTACCGTGCTGATCCGGTTGTGATAGGCTTGGATTTGAGCTGCCACCCGTGGCCCGTGCTCCCTGGCCCTGGCCCCCTGTCCCGTCTGCTGCGAAGGCGCCCCCTGCAGAGGCTGCCCGGGGTGCTGGGGGGGGTTGTGGGGAGAGAGGCGTAAGAGGGGTAAGGGGGGAGGAAGGGGGGGGTAAAGGGGGAGTGGGGGGGGGGAGGGGGGATGGAGGAGAGAGGAGGGTACTGGGGCAGATACTGGCCGCCCGGGGCAGGTGGCGGGCAGTGGCGGAAGGCCCCAGGGGGGAGGGGCTGGGGCGGGCGGGGCGGCGAACACAAAGTGAGGCTGATGGACGGAACGACGGGGCGGGGTGGGGGCCTGTGGGCGTGGCCCGGGTGGGAGTGTGCCAGCCCCAGGGGGAGCTTGCCAGGGCCCCGCCCCCCCACCAGCCCCTCCTCCCCCTTGGCAGAGTGTGTGGGCTGGGCGTGGTAGAGGGCGTACGGGGGGCCTGGAGAGTGCGGGGAGAGAGGAGAAAGAGGGGGCGGGGGGCAGCCCATGACCATGTTGCCGTACCGACCCTGCAAAGCATGCTGGGAATGCTGGCCCAGCTGGGCGTGGCAGGGTGCGGGCGGCGGCCGCCCGCGGGGAGGGAGCCACGCTGCAGTGTGTGGTGGGCGTGGCTGAGCGCGGGCGGAGGAATAGTCTGCACGTGGTAGCGGTGGTGATGGTGGTAAGGGGGCGGGGCTTGCCCACTGGCCCGTGTGGCAGTACTGGGCGTGCAGGGCCTGGAGCTTGGAGTGTCCCCCTCCCTCTGAGGGTGAGTGTGGGGGCGGGCCCCCGGTGGTGGGGGGTGGCGGAACGGGGGCCCGGGTAGAGTGGCCCCGGGGGATAATGGGGCCGGGGACTTTGGGGCGGCTTGCTCCCAAAACAGGGAGCCCAGGAAGGACCCGCTCGCCATCGCCGGCCCCCGCCCCCGGCCCAGCCCCCACCCCCCTCTCGTTGGTGCTGCTGGAGACGGTCCCGCCCCCACCTGCTGTCCCAGCAGCACTGTGCTGTTGCCCCGGCCCCCCCCCCCATCCCCACTCCGGGGCTCAGGATGGGGTGTTGAGGCCGGAACTCTTCGAGGCCATAACAGGCCGGGCGGCTCCCGCTCGCCATGGGGAGGCGCTGTTGAGTCCGAGGGCTGCTAATGACCGATCCCTGGAGGGGGGGAGGGGGAGGGGGGAGGGGGAGGGGGGAGGGGGGAGAGCGTAAGACAGGCTACCAGACCCCCCCGGTGATGCACAATCATCTCCAGTGGGCAAAAAACCCCAAAACAAATGAAACACAAACACAGCATTGCAGGCAACACAAAGACACCATGATCTCAGGCTCAAGTCACAAACAATGGGGTGTACACAGGAGACTGATAAAATTGGGGCGCGCGTATGAGGCTGGTAAAAACAGGGGCGCGCGCAGGACACCGATAAAAACGAGGCGCCACGCGTAAGACCAGCAACATTGGGGGAGGCTGACAGCATGCACGCCACTGGTTTTAAATGTAACTGACACATTTTAAACCTGATGCTTGCCACACAACTGACACCACCAGCTGGCGTGAGAGAAGGGGGTCACACCCCACCCCCACCCCCCGCAGGGCTCTCTTACTGCCAGTAACCAGCCAGGTCACTTAACCACTTTGCCTTTAAGAGAAGATACTGTCAGAACGCTCTTAAATAAGGCTCAGTTTCCTTCAGGTCCTCAGCTGTGTGTCTCACTCTCAGTTGTGGCTCATTCTGAAACAGCCTTCTTCTGCCATTCTCTCGGTTTCATAAAGACGCGGGGGAATAAAGAATAAAGAGTTTTTTAGCATGTCTCGGAGAGAAATGAAAGTTAATCGTTATTGTAAGAACAAATAAAAGTCATTGTTCTTTCGTCTCGAAGAAGGGGCCGAATCCTTTGCTCCTCTTTTCGGTATTACAAAGAGTTCAAGTTTTCTCTTGGGCCAGACCCACAGCAGACCGGCTGTTTCACACAAGCAGCAGGTTATCCATGTTACCCCCCACAGTAGTTAAGGGAATGAAGAGGGGACTCTCACTGTCCACCTCTGTGTGGAGAAGCTCTCTCCAGGTGATGTCACGCACACGACAGGTGAGAACACAGACATGCAGGGTCCACTCCAGGGCGTAAACAGCGATGGGGCATGCAGGGGGTGTCACACACCGTATTTCAGAGGGTGTGGGGGGGGTAACGCAACCCTGCCCCCCCGCCCCCCCCCCCCCCCACTCCACTTAAACTTACTTCAATGGTACTGTCCAGGGAACCCACGCTGTTAATCAGGGAGAGCCAGGTTAGGACCAAGGACCAATCAGATCAATTGATCCCGCCCAACCAGAGAGAACGACAAATTCTGGGAAATCTTTTAATTTACTACTCTTGTACGCATTTAACACTATTATAACCTGAAAAATGTGTTCTCAAACATGGCAAAGTTTGCAAGCTGGTTGTCCCGTGACCCCACTGATTTATTCCACAAATCACTCAGATTATTTTATGATTATACTCACAACTGAACTTAATTATTGAACTTGTGTGTAGCACGGTACTATTCAATAGCTTGTTTGAGAGCTGTGAAATGATAACACCCTGTAACATTTTGATTATACAGGGTCACTATCAAGGCCACTGCTATTGTCTTCATACACATACACACACGCACGCACGCACGCACGCACGCACGCACACACATACACACACACATCCTAAGTCCTGTCTCATTTGCTACGACTGCCTTCACCCCATATCTGTTCCGCTGATCGAGCCTAGCCAGAGCTTGACACTTATCATTAAATACTGTTGTGCTTTTTGAATGCAAGAGGAGATCAGAATAAAATCTATCAGCTTGTTGCTATGGCATTGCTTTCAAAAATGCCAAGCCATGATAAAGTTACAATTTGGTGCTGTGAACAAAAAGTGTTTGTATACTCGAAAAACAGCATTTGAAGACCCTGGTGCTAAAAGTACTGAAGCCACATTTTTAGACAATTCAAGTTGAGCATAGAAACATGTTGTATTTGTTTAGTTAAGTCCACCCTATAAATATTGTTAACAGAAAAGGTGCCTAAGCAATGCATAAAAACAGCAAAGTTTTTAATGGCTGATTTTATGGATCAATGATATTTTCAGATTTGATTTTGTGACTTCGGTACTTTTAGCACCAGGGTCTTCATTTGCTCCATTCATTCTGAAAGTTATTTTTGTAATAGACCAATTAGTGAACCAATAATTCTACCCTTTTCCCAATAAATACAGTCATACTAAGTACAACTGCAAAGAAACATTCGGAAACTACATATATTCAATATATTGTATAAAAATAACAAAAATGTGACACGAGGGAAACGGGGGACACTGTAAATTAGTTCCATCCAATGTGCTGCATGGCAACAACAGGTAACCAAGGAGACCAATTTTTGAAGTCGCGTGCTTCTTTCTTTTTGGTTTGCTGATACATAATTATCTCATTTCAGCTAAAGAATAAAATGGTGAATGCAACCCACTATTTACTCAATTACAGGTGTACAATCCATTATGACTGAATACAAAGCTCAACGAATGTCCCTTAATTTACACTGCAGTACTTTCTCCTGCCAGTAGGTGGAGGCACAGGATCTGCATAGTGCGATCCAGACCAAATGTGTAATGGGGAGATCTATTTATCAATATTTGACAGCTTAACGTGGCTGGAAATTAGCCTCGGCTATAAACGCTTACGACGATCCATCTGGCGCTATTTACGTTTATTTGTTGTGATCTACTTTTAGCACTGTCCTGCCGGCTGTTAACCAAAGCATACGCAAAACCACGTAAGAGATTACAGGAGGTAAAACTTTTCACACAATAAACTTGTGAACATTGGAGAATCAACCAGACTGAAGTGAACTTTGTGTATTCATCTTTGCTAGTATCTGAGAGCAAATTTGGAAACAAAAAAAAAAACAGCATTACAAGTCATTATAAATAAAAATATCCATTACATAACTTCATTTACTTACATCACTGACACTCTTCATTATAATTTAAACATCTTAAAGGCTTAAATTTAACACACTATCTATTTTATACAGCTGGATTCATTATGACTGAAGCAGCTTCAGCTAAGTGCCCTGCCTTAAGTGACGTGTCACACCTGGGAGGCTGTAGTAGGAGTCCAGTTACTGTTCATTTTGAAAAGGAAAACCACATTGTTTCTTCTCTTAAACATGTGGGTATAGAACAGGTCAAATGTCCATGCTGGAGGGGGTGGGGGGACAGGGTGATGTGAATTCCCTGCTTCTTAAAAGAGAAGCTTTTCGGGTTTACACACTTGGCACCCTTGTTCCTATAGGCCTCAACCAAGATTTTGAAAGGTTAACTCGTCAATACATTTTTTCCGAACTTTGAGAACGGATAAATGCAAATGTATTGTAACAGTGACACAATTTTTGTCGTTTTGGCTCTGTACTCCAACACATAGAATTTGAAATAAAACAGTGAGTATGAATAACAATGAAAATGTAGACTGTTAACTTTATTTTGAGCGTGTTTACGTCCATATCAGGTGATCCGTGTCGGAATTACAGCCCTTTTTTCAAACATAGTCCACCCATTTTAAGGGAGCAAAAGTAATTTGACAATTGGCTGCTCAGCTGTTTCTTGGCCAGTTGTGTCTTTATATAGTTATTTCATGTACAAAAAAGCAAACAAAAGGTCCAGGGTTGAGTCTCATATTAATTGTTTTAATTCAAATCCAATGTGCTGGAGTACAGTGCCAGAACAACAAGAATTGTGCCACTGTCACAATACTTTTGCATGTAACTGTATATTATCTAATTTCCTCTAAAAACATTGAAATAGCAATAAAGTTTTCCTTGCAACTTGCATCTACATTTACAGCGGATTCAATCTGAATTTCAGGCCAATCGGACTGCAGAAGCAGCTGACAGGAAAATATAACCCAGCTGAAGGATTTTTTGCCAGATTCCCAGGTTTCAGGCTATATTTTGGCTTTGATGTGAATCAACTTTTAAATTAAGATAAAATGAGCAGCAGCTCCACAGTCTGGTTGATTCCACATGTACCCTTCTCCAGCCAAACCTATATAGCTAAGCAGCGATGGTCTTTGGTAGTACTGGTAGTATGGGGGACTTCCTGGAAAAAAAGTGTGTTGGATGTAAAAGTGTGTGTGTGTTTGTGTGTAACTGTGTGTGTGTTGTGTGTGCTTGTAAATGTGTAGTGTGTGTATGTGTGTGTGTGTGTGCATGCATTCCTGCATGTGTATGTGTGTGTGTGTGTGTGTGTGTGTGTGTGTTTGTGTGTGCATGCGTGTGTTTGTGTGTGTGTTTGTGTGCGCGTGTGTGGTGTGGGTGTGTGTGCATGCGTGTGTGTGTGTGTGTGTGTGTGTGCGTGTGTGGTGTGCGCGTGTGTGGTGTGTGTGTGTGTGTATGCGTGTGTGTGTGCGCGTGTGTGGTGTGGGTGTGTGTGTATGCGTCTGTGTGTGCGTGTGTGTGTGTGTGTGTGTGTGTGCGTGTGTGTGTTTGTGTGCGCGTGTGTGTGTGTGTGTGTGTGTGTGTGTGTGTGTGTGTGTGCGTGTGTGTGTTTGTGTGCGCGTGTGTGTGTGTGTGTGTGTTTGTGTGCGCGTGTGTGTGTGTGTGTGTGTGTGTGTGTGTGTGTGTGTGTGTGTGTGTGTTTGTGTGCGCGTGTGTGTGTGTGTGTGTGTGTGTGTGTGTGCGTGTGTGTGTTTGTGTGCGCGCGTGTGTGTGTGTGTGTGTGTGTGTGTGTGTGTGTGTGTGTGTGTGTGTGTGTGTGTGTGTTTGTGTGCGCATGTGTGGTGTGCATGCGTGTGTCTCTCTCACCTGTCTCAGAGAGGTCTCTTAAAGAGGAGCTGAGTGCGGTGCGCTTCAGTCCCTCTCCTCCAGAGTAGCTGTCGTCCAGGCTGGGCCTTCCCAGAGTGCCGTTCACCACCTCGTTCTTCACTCCGCCACCTCCGCCGGCTCCGCCCATCCCTCCTGCGGTCAGGAGGCTGGGCCGCATCACTCCCTTCTGCTTCTCCAGCTCCGCTGCGGGGCAGGGCAGGGCAGGGCGGGGCGGGGGGAGGGGGTTCAGGGGGGAAATAAAATAATTTTAGGGTGAGGGGAAGGAGAGAACATGACAGGAAGACTGATTAGACAGATACATGAGAAATAAAATAACCTCTTCAGCACTCAACACAGCCTCAAAAAAACCTCTGAGTTAAAATAAAAGGTTGAAATGTGGATTGCTGTACAGTGCTGTAATGTATTTTACAAACCAATTATGCCGTTTTTTATGTCTTGACTGCATGTCCTCCTGGTGAAACCAAACACGCATTTCCAATTGGACAATAAAGTGTAATCTAATCTAAGGACTTTCCCCAGGGCAGAAACTGTAAGCCCCTCCCCTAGGGAGGAGCCTATAAGAGGCACACACACTCAACTTCCTTAAGCCCCTCCCCTAGGGAGGAGCCTATAAGAGGCACACACTCCACTTCCTTAAGCCCCTCCCCCAGGGCGGAGCCTGTATCCCCTCACATTGGGCAGAGACTGTAAGCCCCTCCCTCAGGGCGGGGCCTATAATCACCTCCCCTAGGGCAGAGCCTGTAAGCCCCTCCCCCAGGGTGGAGCCTATAACAGGCACTCACACTCCACTTCCTTAAGCCCCTCCCCTAGGGCGGAGCCTGTAAGGAACTCACATTCCACTCTGTACTTCTCCATCTCCTGCACTTCCGCGATGCTCTCCCGCAGGTCGCTGGTGAAACGGGTCCGGTCCTGCTGGCTCGGGGCCGTGAACACAATCAGAACCTTCCTCTCTCCTCCCGGAATCGACGAGGTCAGACGGATACCGTGGGGGTAGTCTGCGGGGGAAGGGGGTTGATGACACAGGATTAACACGCGTGTGCGCGCTCATGTGAGAGGCGGTTCAGCTGCTACTTACTAACTAGTCATTTTCAAGGTGTCAAACAGTCAATCTGTATGTTATTATTACATGAGACATTCATATATTTTAAATTATGACAGCAATACACAAAATGAGCATTTCCTGAGCAGTATCACACACAATAACATACACACACACACACACACACACACACACAGACCTGTATGTGACCATAGTCAGTGTACCTGTTAAACGACTCTCCTCAATAACCCTCCTGTTCACATAAATAGACCTGTTCAGGAACACCGCCACTGTTATTGACTGTATCGCCTCTTTCCACAACCTTTCTTGACCTCTGACATTTCCCAGAATCCTCTGGTCTAAGGATTTCCCTTAGAGGTCACACTGACTGCTTTTGAAAGTCATAAATAGAGTCACTCTACAAAAGGGGGAAGGTAATGAGCAGGAGGAGAGAGAGAGAGAGAGAGAGAGAGAGAGAGAGAGAGAGAGAGAGAGAGAGAGAGAGAAAGAGGGGGATGATAATTCCTCACATGAGTTCTGGAACATGTGAACCTGCATCTCCACCAGAGGGAAGGACTGCCTAAAACTGTACGTCACTGACGTCTTCTTCTTCTGGAAAATCTTTGTTACCTTAAGAGAGGAAGGGAAAGAGAGAGAAAAATAGACAGAGAGAGAGTGAGAGAGGGAAAAAGACAGAAAGAGGGGGAGAGAGAAAGACAGGGTGACTGAGAACGTCTCCTCAAAGACAATTACATCAGAATTTACATATGTACTATTAATTATTAAGCAATTAGAACTACATGTATAATTATATACTTACATAAAACAACATACAAATTAAATAGCCAATAATGTCCCCTTATTTGAGTTGTATTTAATTTATTTACATATTTGTTTTATACTAAAATATTAGTAGTACTATGCAGTTGTATATAGTACCAGTAGTATTGTAGTATATTAGAATACACTGTATATATACAGGTAGTGAGAACAGGTGTGTCTGGCCGCCTCACCACGAGCAGGTCATTGATAGAATACACTGTATATATACAGGTAGTGAGAACAGGTGTGTCTGGCCGCCTCACCACGAGTAGGTCATTGATAGAATACACTGTATATATACAGGTAGTGAGAACAGGTGTGTCTGGCCGCCTCACCACGAGTAGGTCATTGATAGAATACACTGTATATATACAGGTAGTGAGAACAGGTGTGTCTGGCCGCCTCACCACGAGCAGGTCATTGATAGAATACACTGTATATATACAGGTAGTGAGAACAGGTGTGTCTGGCCGCCTCACCACGAGTAGGTCATTGATAGAATACACTGTATATATACAGGTAGTGAGAACAGGTGTGTCTGGCCGCCTCACCACGAGCAGGTCATTGATAGAATACACTGTATATATACAGGTAGTGAGAACAGGTGTGTCTGGCCGCCTCACCACGAGCAGGTCATTGATAGAATACACTGTATATATACAGGTAGTGAGAACAGGTGTGTCTGGCCGCCTCACCACGAGCAGGTCATTGATAGAATACACTGTATATATACAGGTAGTGAGAACAGGTGTGTCTGGCCGCCTCACCACGAGCAGGTCATTGAAGAGGAACACCTCTCTTTGGTGAACCCCACACCTCTGAGGTCGGCCGGGGTCAGGAACCTCGTAGAGCTGACAGCAGCACACCAGCCTGCGGTGGGGCAGGGAGAGGACCTGTGCGCCCCAACAAAAGAGAGGGGACCCCGAGTTAAACAAAGGGAATTTACCTCAGAGAAACCCACACTCTTACGTTCGTCTGATTTATCCCGGGGTCCTGGCGGAAGGCAGCATCTAACAAAACGCATTCGCAGCACACAGTACATTTACTGACATGTCATTCATTACAGTAGCAGTGTGCTGTAGAGACTGGGGGGTTATAACCAAGGGGCCAAGACTGGGCTTTCGTTTTGAAGCTCACTTCCTGGTTGGGCTGGGAGCAGCAATTGTGGCTCGTGTTTCACCATGTAAGTCAATGGCAGCAATGTGGTCAAAATACTCAGTCAATAAATGTTTCCGACAAAACAATGTAATTGCAATAGGTGCCTTTCCTTCATCTAATGCCTCTGCATGTGCTGATTTTTTTCAATATTGTGTCGTTTGGACAGGGTATTCACATTTGTTCAGGACCAATCAGAGGGAAAGGTTGAGTCCTCTTTGGCTCCACGGAGCAGGCGCAGTTTGTACAAACGGGCGGCGAAAAAGACATCCGGAGCTTCAATTCAGTTTTTACGAGGCCGTGGAAAGGCAATTGGTGACGTCACAGTGGCTTTATCCATATTTTTATACAGTCTATGGTTATAACCCATATATAACCGCCCACTTTTGCCAGCAGGATTCTGATTCTCCGCCCCCTTTTGGCATCAGCATTCTGATTCTCCGCCCACTTTTGACAGCATCATTCTGATTCTCCGCCCCCTTTTGACAGCATCATTCTGATTCTCCGCCCACTTTTGACAGCAGCATTCTGATTCTCCGCCCCCCCATTCCCACCACCTGCTCGTCCGACAAGATTCCGCGGAATCTTTCTGCTGCATGTGCAGATTCCACAGCCGCTCTTAAGAGAGCAGCCAGCCGTCAAAACCTCAGCCAAGCCGGACTAGCAAGACGGGTTTCTCATGGGAGTCGACCGCGTGCTTTGTGTGATGTCACACGCCAGAACCCGTGCCTTAACTTCTGATGACCTTTTCACCTTTTTCTTCTTGTGTTATTTTTGCAGAGGGCTTTGAGTTTGCTGTTTTTTTGAAAAGTCAAAGGCTCCCATTGAATAATTTAATATCAGGAATGTTGTTTGACGTAACTCCTCATTATGCCAACACACAACCAAAACACAATACTGTGGTAACGCTGAGGAAACATGATGTTCAATCTCCACATCATCCTCTTCCTGCTCACACTGGACAGACCTATCCAAAGGGGTCAAGGGTCATGAAGCATTGGTTTGGTTTTGTAATGGCACGCACATCCGTAGTACTTTAAAAGGTCTGGCTATTCCGTCCAGCACGTGCAGTGCAGTATCTGCACACAAATGTAACAGAAGTCAGATTTTTCTCTCTGACCAGTCAGACCGATCCTCACACAAACAGGTGCAGACGTGTTAATGCTGTACTGCTGTAGCTGTCTCTTCTGCTGACTACCTGTAGCTTATATGAAGTGCATTTGCATGATGACAGGACTCACCCCTGGGACAGGCTGACTCAACCCAGGGACAGGCTCTCTCACCCCCAGGACAGGCTGATTCACCCCTGGGATAGGCTGACTCACCCCCGGGACAGGCTGACTCAACCCCGGGACAGGCTGACACACCCCCGGGACAGGCTGATTCACCCCCGGGGCAGGCTGACTCACCCCCGGGACAGGCTGACTCAACCCCGGGGCAGGCTGACTCACCCCCGGGACAGGCTGACTCAACCCCGGGACAGGCTGACTCAACCCCGGGACAGGCTGACTCAAC